>JACYXH010000319.1:332500-577500 GCA_026745465.1 Lota lota | reverse complement strand
CTCACAATCTCAGGCTATCACTTTTAACGCTGTCTGAATGGTTTGATGTAACAATTATGCACTTATTAAGTAAAGCCTACTAACGTCCACTTTCCAATTGATATAGCTGCTGTGTCCAGATGTTGTTGTTTTTTTTGGTCATGCAGCTTTGGACATTATTTTATTTACTCCAATTTTGATCGTATGCTGAGATTGTTCTCAGCCTCACTTGGAATTCACTTTGGATTAAACGCATGTGTAAAATGTCCAATGTTCTCTTTGCATCCCCTGCAGCTGCGTCTAGCTTCAGTTTTTGCAGGCCAGCTGTGGAGTACCGGGGGATTCCAGAGGACTTCAAACGGCAGCTGAGTCGGCGGACAGGTGGGAACCTCACCTGGCACGACGGCCGTGGCCAGAAGACAGCGGGCGGGAGAACGGTGAAGCTGCTGCAGCAGCCTGGCACCGGGGCCTTCCAGGTACACACCTGTGGCCCACACCTGGCCTCTGCTCTGCCAGATGTGTTTCTGTGGGGATCACTGCTGCCGTTCGACTTGTAAAGAAAGGTCCCGGGTCTCGTTGTGACGGAAAGTGTTGGAATGCCAGCTTTATCGGTGGAATACTTAAATACATGAAACCATTACCGGTCTGAAAGATTACAGAGTATTGTCGTGTCGTTTCTGTGGTTTGTATAGCTCAATCATGAATTCCAGAGAAACACAAAACTGTTTCTGCTCCTTTAAACTACAGTTGATAGACTATATCAACTGTAGATAATTCATGGTAATTATGGACTTCATCCCATTTTGGAATCCATATCGGGGATCCATATTTTAATTATGGATTTGAATAATAGATAACCTACAGCTAAAAATTAAACATGATTATATGTAGTGGCCCTTCTTCTTCCTTTCAACTAACAATTGCTATGGGCATGGAAGGAGCTCTCTCCCCAGCGGGTTGCGGAGCTTGAAACTCCCCTTTAGCCTGGCTTTAAAAATAGAACTGACGCTCAGACATTCTCCCTGCTGCAGCACAGAGTCTGTTGCATGGGACTCTGAATCAACACAATGACTGGTGGTGATACGGGTCGGTTATACACACTTCTAAAAGAAACATTTGAATGTTTAACGCCCCCTCCGTGTGAAACATGATAGCCTTCAGACCCAACGCCCACCCGGGCCTGTGTCCGTACCACCTTAAAATCCCCGTGCGTTGAGTTGTGTTAGCCCTTCCTTTGTTTTCACTTTGTCAAAGGCTGTATTTTGTTTTTGAAATGGGCCTTGGAAGCTAGGAATGCAGCCCTGGCTAGGAAAGATAACAAGAGACACGCCATCAGCCTGGGCTGTTCTTTCAGTCCTCTTTGATGTGTTCCGCGTGTTCCGTAGTTTGTCTCGCTTTAGAAGCAGAGATCGCTTACTTTTCTAAATGTTGAATGAAAGTCATTTGCTGGATGTGAAACTTATTTCATGTGGGCATTCGACTTCAGTGAAGAACAATATATTCAGAAGCAAACCCTCAGCGTTTGCAGCTTTGATGAACACAGTGCAACAATCTTCAGGTAAAAGACAAAAGACAAAGACAAAAGCCTCTACAGAATGTTCTTCATAATTTGCCTACTGCCGTCATTTACCCTCAGTGTGATTTGAATAAGCACTATCACAGCATCGTCTCTCACAAAACAAGAAGCTGTACCCAGCTTGCATTGAATACATGCCAAATTAGAAGATAAATCAGAGTACCTTTGCCTTACTCACT
The DNA here is from genome assembly GCA_026745465.1 of Lota lota. Taxonomy (NCBI): domain Eukaryota; kingdom Metazoa; phylum Chordata; class Actinopteri; order Gadiformes; family Lotidae; genus Lota; species Lota lota. Next base: position 575,766 of record JACYXH010000319.1, on the reverse strand, counting down.
GTACACCATGTAATGTAATCCATTTGCTTTGAACTTAGCCACATCCCCCTATGTGTGTGTGTGTGTGTGTGTGTGTGTTTGTTGTATGTGTATATGTGCGTGCGTGTGTGCCATTGTCACTCACTAAGGAATGAATGCTGTCTGAATGGGATTTCAAAAAGTGAATGAATGCTCAAAGGTGCTGTCAAGCTTTCCACATTCGGTAGATTGGAAAGTGAATCTTGTGACTGTCTTAAATGTTCGATTTCTTGAGAACATTCAAATACTTTAGTAAGAAGTTCAAAGTATTGATAATATTTTTAGTTCATGATATCCATAGTGAATGATCTGTTTGCCTTAATCCATCTGTGTCAATCTAAGTTTGTTTGTGTGTCTTTGTTTTTCAATGACCGTTTATCGAATGTTTTGTGTTGACTCTAGTGAGTCCACATCTGTATTTGTTTATGTTTCCCACGTGTTACTTTGCTACAAAGACCATAACACAAAGCCCACAGTCCAATACAAACACATGCTTGGCACCTAGCAAAGGTCAGAAGCTACAGTGGTTTCAGCTGTGTCAAAATCCTCTCATGTACGCAAGGCGTCGTTTTTAGAGGACATGTGCTCTGCTTCCCCCCTCTTTCTTGCATTTCATTGGGACTGCATGTATGTCTGTGTGTCTATCTCCTTACAGTGTCCTTCCAGTGACAACTATGGGATATACCACACAAGCCCTACTCAGCCCAGCCTAATCCGTCCTGTTGTACTGTGGTCCCAGCAAGATGTCTGCAGATGGCTGAAGAAACACTGTCCACACAACTACCTGACCTACGTGGAGGTCTTCTCGCAACATGCCATCACAGGTCATTGCAACCTCGAACCTTTCCCCCGTTAAATGGTTTTACTTTGGTGGTGCAAGCTTTGGATAGGTCTGATACGCGGATGTAATGTTGCATGTGCATAAGGTGAACATCCAGGAGGGGCTGGGGTACAGATGGAAGAAGCGCTGCAGCAGTAGTAGCTCAACCGGTATAGAGGGGATCAAAGGCATGCGCCGCTCTTTTTCCTCAATCCTGTTGTTTGATTGTGAAGCGCTCGGCACTCGTTAACCTCCAACGGCTTGCTGCAGAGCAGCGGCAATCCCTGCCTGCGGGACACCGCGTTGGTGGATGTAGGATGTCATTTGACTGTCAAAGAAACGGCTGTGATCACCGCAGCCGCCATATCCATTCGCTAGTGTCGATCGTGTGATTGTGCAGGTGTGTGATTCTGTGGCGCAGATGTACTATCCCTATCGTTCGTCATCATATCATTACATGTATCACCATCGCTCACCTTCCCAAAGCACAGAGCGCCGGGCTGCGTCGGTCCTTCCGTTTGGACGTTTTGCTTTCGGTCAAGTGACTCTTTAGCTAACCTCTTGCTGCTGCGCCGCCAGGCCGCGCGCTGCTGCGTCTGAACGGGGAGAAGCTGGAGCGCATGGGGCTGGTGCAGGAGACGCTCAGGCAGGAGCTGCTGCAGCAGGTGCTCCAGCTCCAGGTGCAGGAAGAGGGCCGCAACCTGCAGCTCCTCAGCAGAGGTGACGAGGGGACGCCAGGGCATGCTTGTGTGGGCTTGCCGTATGTGTGTGAGCTCTCGTATGTGAGTTGTGGTTGTTACGGTGTGATTGTGTTGGTGTGTGTGTGTGTGTGTGTGTGTGTGTGTGTGTGTGTGTGTGTGTGTGTGTGTGTGTGTGTGTGTGTGTGTGTGTGTGTGTGTGTCTGTGTGTATGATCTAGAGCAAAATGAAGAAATTGAAGAAAAAGAGAGAGAGCATTTGTTTTATTAGTTGTATTACTTCCAAATGTCTAAAATATATATTTCATTTTCTCCATAGGTTCGTTTGGAAACAAACCATAACCTGATTTACAGGATGAGGTGAATCATGTGTGCACACATCTGTGCATTTCACCTAGCAAGAAAGAAAAAACATGTAAATAATGGACTAACTTCAATGGGATTCAAATTTCTAACTAGGTCAAAATACTTATATGACCGATATAGTGGGAAATAGAGATGTTTTGAATTTGTAATTCACTGATCTACTGTTGTTAGTGTTGTGAACTTTAACAAAACACATTTTTGGTACATTATCATATTGCGCTTTGATGAATAAAATATAAATGTGTCTCTTTGTCTCTTTCCCTGTCACAGAGAATTTTTTTCAACTTGTACTTGTTTAATAAAAATGAACTTTGAATAATAACAGAATACATGTATTTGTTTCCTGGGCAGATATATGTGTAAACAGTATAAATGTATGCCTCCCCTTGACATGAAGAAGACCTTAAACCATGCAGAACAGACGAAGATGGAAAAACTACATTGCCCACAATCCCCCAACAAGGTTGGAGAAGTCAAACGAATGGCTGATACGCGCAACGAACGGTGACTTTGAAGTCGTCGGATCCCCATGGAAACGGAGTGTGGGAGGAAAATGGCATCCCGTTCGGACAGGTACATTTAATCAGTTATTAGTGTTTGTTTTTATTTGCTATTGGATATGCAATATATTAAGCTTGCCTACTTATGCTACAGTAAGCTACGGCTAGCCTTCCCAATACTCTTTGAGAGCATTTGACTGAGCATTTCCAGGCGATACAGCATCGACTTTTATGATCCATCGATTTTATAATTCATGAAATCAAGAATATGCGTTCGTCAAGCTGTGAAATATGAGCCTGAGCCCACTTAAAGGAGCGCTACGGATGAATACGCGAGTGCAGTGTTGTCCACATGCGCAAAGGAGAACGAGGTCTGGAGCCTAGGTTGGTTTGATGCGGTGCGCAGCATTATGTGCATCCATACACAACTGAGACAGGGCTTCTACTTTAGACAATGACACATACATCTATCCACAATACATGCAGAACAGTGTAGCCAGCTAAAACGGGGTTTGCTTTTAGGATCCTAACTGTGTTAGGATCAACACCGTAGAGGTCAGGCGTTGCCAGTCACAACCATTTCCAATGGAGTAAGATGGGACTCTTCTCTGAGATCAACATCTCAATGGCTAGAGGAGGCCTAACCAAAGGGACAAGTCATTCCCTCTGTTAACAGGGCCTCCAATACCGACCAAACAGCTTCTGCTCGTCGTGATCCTATTAGTTTGCACTCTCTGATTGGCTGAGAGAAAGGGGAGAAGGACAGCCATAGAGAGGATCAAAGAACGGCACATAATGCCTGATTGCAAGAAATCTAGTATATTTCCTTGTGAAAAAAGGAAATGAACCCTGTATTGCAGGACAAGGGAAGTTGGCCTAGTCAGATGCACGTTAGAAGGGCTTTGAAGGGGGTTATTGTTGGTATGTATCTTTACATTCAGAATTGTACTTATCGAGTTGTTGTGAAGCCTCGGATAGCAGACAGTTCAGTTGATGCAGACATGACTCAACTTAACAATGGAGCTGGAATCTGTTGGTCCCTGCAGCCTGGCCCCAGGTCAGTGCTCAGTTCATTGTTGTTGTGTCCTTTATGATAGATTTATTTCCACCAGCACTTCTGCTTTTACAACGGGTGTTGTGTTCTGGAGGTAATGCTGGGCTAAATACTGGCCACAGCTCCCTGTGGCTCCCAGTGTGGGCGTGTGATGTGAATGTAACTGAGGGATTTGGGTTAGTTTAACCATATTTCAAGGGCGTTTAGCCCACCTGGTTGCATATTCTTCTTTTTTTCCCCCCTCATATTTGGTAGTTATAAGTTGTAGTTCTGTATCACTGGAGTAAATTAATCACGACGGAATCAATGTATATAACCATATTCAGCTACCCTCAGAATCTGTGAGGCATCGTCTAACATTCGGTTGCTGCTTTGACCTTCGCCTATACTTTAGTTTCAGCAAAAGCATCCATCAAAGTGATGTAAGCTGTGAGACAAAGTCAGCGGATGCTTACATCATTCAGGTGTCAGACCCATAAACAAAGAGCGAATAGAATGAAATGAAAAATAAAGAAACATATAAACGCAGTTTGTTGGAAGCAACACGGGTATGCAAATATCCGCTACTTATTCTCCTTTTTGTGAGTGATGTGATGAAAAACGTCGCTTGTGCATACCTACATACATGTGACTGATGTACGCGCCGTGGTTCTGTGTCTGTGTGTGTGTGTGTGTAAGTGTGTGTGGGTGTGTATGTGTGTGTGTGCGTGCGCGTGCGCGCGTGGCCATGCCTGCCTCTGCGTCCCCCCCCCCCAGCGGCAGTGGAGGTGAGGACTCGCTGGACAGGCGGCTGCAGGCGGCTTCTTCCGCCGTCCCGCGACGGAAGAGCACCACGTCTCAGAGCAAGACGGAGCCGCCGATGCTGCGCACGGCCACGCGCACCATCTACACAGCTGGCCGACCCCCCTGGTACGACCAGCACGGCGCGCAGTCAAAGGAAGCCTTTGTCATCGGTATGAGAGCCAAGGATATTATTACCTACCCACCCCCCCCCCCCCCCTCACCCCCCACCCCCCCACCCCCACCCCCACCCCCTACCCCCCACAAGCCGCCCTTTGTTAGTCCTGGTGTAACGTATACTTAGAAGAAAAGTCCCCTTCGGTCACGTGCTGATGTTCTGTTTGGCATTATCGCACCTAGCCTGTTGTGGTACTACTACGTGAGCTTCTGGTTCCCAAAGTATACTTATTTTCTTTTTAATTAGACACTACGCTGCAAATGATGACAGAGATACAAACACAGACACACACCCCCCTATACAGATCTACAGTTCTACACACAGAAGTGCTGAGATGTTTGTTTGGGCCTGCAGGCTTGTGTGGGGGCAGTGCTTCAGGGAAGACCACGGTGGCCAATAACATCATAGAAGCCCTGGATGTCCCCTGGGTGGTGCTGTTGTCCATGGATTCCTTCTACAAGGTTCTGTTTGGGTTCTTTAAGGAGTACAATACTTATTTAACAATGATGCAATAGTGCCTTGAATTCAAAAGTTATTAAAATTAAAATAAGACACAACGAATAAATGTGTAATAATGTTTTAAATAGTTAATATGCTTAGAGACTGCAATAGGCCCATTTCCACCATTGTTAGAATATAATACGCTTCCCTTTTAAGTGGGTGCAGCATTAAGGCGGTACGTCATTTGAACTAGGACGAGGAGAACACAATGCATTGGATGTAAAATATCCGACCCTGAATCCCTCAGTGTAAACCACAGTAATCACATGGGTCATGGCTCGTCCCACTTGCTTTCAAGGCAATCCCTGTCTAATAGCCTGCTTTTTATAGATACAAAGAGAATCGGTGTGGAATTTTAAAACCTTAAATACAATCAACAAATGCATACAGCATAAGCATACAGTGTAGGACTAATGTTACATTTTGCAAATATGTTGTTTTCTGTGGGTAGCTAAGAGAGATGTAGCTATTTCTATAATTGATATCCATCCCTCTTTCATACTGTTCATACTTGGGGTTGTTTTGAAATTAGATATACGTATATATAATTTAAATATATATATAATTCATTCAGTTGAACTAGAAATATGCTAGTGGTATTCATTGACTTGTGTTATTGTGTAAAGGTGCTCCTCATATCCTCCACAATGGCAGGTACTCTGTGCAGAGGACCAGGCCTTGGCAGCCAGCAACGACTACAACTTTGATCACCCGGGAGCCTTTGACTTTGAACTGCTGGTGGCCACACTGTGGAAGCTGAAGAAGGGCAAGAGTGTGAAGATCCCGGTGTATGACTTCACAACTCATAAAAGACACAAAGACTGGGTGAGCAACGCAATGCACCCGCTTTTAGTGAAAGAAGTACTCATTTGAATTTAGATCATGTTTTGTTTTGTTTCCTGCTCCTGGGATAAAGATCAAAGTTTGACTATTTAGTTTAGTTTTTTGGGTATAGTTTAGGTGTAGTAAAGGTCTAGTTATAGTCTAGGGCTCAAAACGAAGACACGAAATAAGAACCTTTTTCTTGCACTCACTCTCATCATTTTAACTACAGCTCTGTTGCAACTGTCTTTGTTCATTCCTTGTCTTTCTCATCTCAATAGAAACACGTATATGGTGCCAGCGTCGTCATATTTGAAGGAATCATGTCATTTGCAGATAAAGAACTTCTTCAGGTGATATAATATGCGAGCTTTTTGTTCTACTTTACGTTTGACCAAAAGGCGTTTTTGGCCGTTGCAGGTTGAATCAGCTGATTTGAATGTGTGGTAGACCAGGTTCCTGTTTTCCTAAACACACAGCTCCTGGACATGAAGATCTTCGTGGATACCGACTCGGACATCCGCCTGGTGCGCCGGCTCCGCAGGGACATCACCGAGCGCGGGCGGGACATTGAGGGCGTCATCAAGCAGTACAACAAGTTTGTAAAGCCCGCCTTCGACCAGTACATTGAGCCCACCATGAGACTGGCTGATATCGTCGTGCCCAGAGGTAAAATGCATTCGTATGTTTTTGTATAACTCTGATTTAAAATGTTGTTGTTTTTTGATAATTTATTACAGCAGTAATCTTTGTCTTTCATCTTCCACTGTTTCAGGTGGTGGCAATATGGTGGCCATCGACCTCATAGTCCAACATGTTCACAGTCAGATGGAGGAAGTGAGTAGAACCATGTGTGCATAGCGCCACCTTGTGGTTTGCCCTCGTCTAACAACTGACAAGAAAAACAAATTATATGGTCGCCACAAATGTTGATCTACTTACGTTTAGTGAAATCACGCCAACATCTAAGCCTGTTTCTTTCGACCCTTTTAGAATCATGATACATTTTCCTTTTGTGCTTTGAAAATGTTTTGTGTCTCTCGCCGTATCTTGCCATGCAGCGTGAGCTCAGTGTAAGGTATGGTGACGTATGCCAATTTCCACCCATTCAGCACTGTATCGGTCCGTCTCCGCGCCTGTCTGTATGTCTGTCCTGTGTAAATGTAAAAGCTTGATCAAAGTCCACCTGCTGCCATTTTCAAAGTCTCCTTGCTTCCCATCACTTGGTAATCTGGCTGGGAGACGTGAAAGAACAGGAGGGTTCAGAGCTTAATCAAAACCCTCTCTGTCTCCCCCCCCCCCCCCCCCCCCCCCCCCCACACCCCCAGGGCGGTCCTGGCCTCTGCCCAGCAGACGGAGCCCCTGCCCCGGACGCTCAGCGTGTTGGAGAGCACCCCGCAGGTCCGAGGCCTGCACACCATCATCAGGTGAGCGGATCATGACCTCTCTGGGAAGTGTATCCATATATTGTTGTGATTGCACGACAGGCAGACTCTGTCTCCTTCACCACCACCACTCTTTGCTGACTTTCTTCTCTTCTGTGCAGGGATAAGGAGACCAGCCGCGATGAGTTTATTTTCTACTCCAAGAGGCTCATGCGGCTCCTCATAGAGCATGCGCTCACCTTCCTGCCCTCTCAGGTGGGATGGCGTTGTGTACCGTTAGCACCACTGTCACTCCTTACTACTGTTTTTTATAAAAAAGGATATGCATATACAGTTTACATGTGTGTGTATTCTCCCAGGATGTAACATTGCTCTTTTGTCTTTTGCAACAGCCGTGTACGATCCAGACCCCACAAGGCCAGGAGTATGAGGGCCGCAGTTACAGAGGCAAAGGGGTGAGAGACATCCATCCCTACAGTGTTGTGACAAGGCTGCTCCCTGTGTGCCCCTCAGGGTGGCTGCTGTCACACTTCGCCTTCATCTCGCTCTCTCTCTCTCGCTCTCTCTCTCTCGCTCTCTCTCTCTCTCTCTCTCTCTCGCTCTCTCTCTCTCTCGCTCTCTCTCTCTCTCGCTCTCAAGATCACAGGTGTGTCCATCCTGCGGGCCGGAGAGACCATGGAGCCGGCTCTGAGAGCCGTGTGTAAGGACGTCCGCATCGGCAAGATCTTGATCCAGACCAACCTAGATTCAGGAGAGCCAGAGGTGATTGGTCAGCCCCACGGCAAACATGTTCCTGAACTCTTCCAAACTGCCATAATAATAATGTTTGGGTCTTTTCTTCCCTCATTTGGACTGTTCTACATGGTCTCCTTGGTAACCAGATTGGCCCCTTTGCAGCTTTTGTAACCATGGTAACCTGTCTCCTCGCTCTTCTCTAGCTGCATTACCTGCGACTGCCCAAAGACATCAGTGACGATCACGTCATTCTGATGGACAGCACGGTGTCGACCGGCGCCGCAGCCATGATGGCGGTGCGCGTCCTGCTGGTGGGTGGAGACACGCCTGGTCCTCAGGAGCTACGTGTCCAGTGCACTTGTCCGTCGCTGTGCAATCAAGTTTGTCCTCGTTGGCTCAAAAGTTGCCTTTTGAATTGTCAATCCATAGTAATAAGGTTTAGATAAATCCATTATTGAAGGTGCACCCTGATGTAAAATAACCTCCTTATTTTAAGCATTTACTATAATATATATTTAACATATGAGGACGATGATGAGTGCTATTTTGTGGATGCTTTTATCCAAAGCATCTCCCAACACCGTGAGTATACTAACCGGTACGACCGGCCAAAGACGCGTGTGGCTTCTGCCGTTGCAGGACCACGAGGTGCGGGAGGACCAGATCATGCTGGTGTCGCTGCTCATGGCCGAGCTGGGCGTGCACTCGGTGGCCTACGCCTTCCCCCGGGTCAAGATCATCACCACGGCCGTAGACAAGGGCCTGGACCACCTCCTGCACGTCATCCCCGGGATAGGTCAGCCCCCGCGGTGGACCCGTGCTGGATAGTCAAACGTTTTTCTTCTGGATCGCTTGCCTTCACGCAGACCCAACCGTTTTGTTGAGTCATGTATTGTCTTTTTTTTTTTTTTATCACAGCTAGTCAAAACACGGTTTTAGTCAAATTATATCCTAATGGGTTGTTCCTCGTGTACCTGTCAGAAGCTGTTAATGGCAGTGGAGGGTTGGTGAACATTGTAGATACAACATAATAAGTGTCTCCAAATTAAGAAACAGTTGGAGGTTCGTGGTGATGTGATAGTGAGAAAACACGATTTTGTCAGCACCCCATCACAGTCATTACTTGAGGAGGAACTAAATGTTATATTAACTATATATGTGTGTTATCGTATTGGGTGAGATCTAAGTTGTCCTCAAACACAAGAAATTCCGATGTAGAGAAAAACAGGTTGATTTAGGATTTGGACGCACAATAACAAGCGACCAGAATTCTTTCGATGCCGCATGCTTTGTAGAGCAGGTGAACGTTCAGGTGAGTGTTCCAACAAACACGTCTAAACAGTCCACGCCCATTTCACAGAGTGTTTGAATGCGTTGTACTCGTTTGAGGTGACGACACTGCAGGGTGCCTATAGCTTAGCGCGCTGCTCTGTGTTTCTCTGTGACCACAGGGGACTTTGGCGACCGCTACTTTGGCACGGACCGGTCCGATGATTGGAACGAGGTTGAGGACCCAGAACCGCCTGTGTCCTGCTGACACAGCCTCTCGTCAGGCGGCGCGCGACAACCAACGATGGAGCGATGGATTCATTTATTTATACATACGTTCCTCTACTGTTTTCATTTGTACGTACTTGTTGTAAATACTGTGGTTGTATTTTAATTTCACAATCATCATGCCTCAGTTAAGCAAAGTAATAATCGTATATATTCATTCGATTTATAGAACCTATATTTAGGGAGATAACTGTTTATGTGCCGAAAAGGTGAAGTTCAATGGGACTTTAACCTGGGCAATAATGGCAAATGAAGTATACAAAATAAAATAAAACGTGTACCCTTCTACATGTGCTATGCAAAATCAACTCCCATCGATAAGCTGTGAGGCAATTTGTATTAAACATTACACAAACATAGTTTATTGGTTAATGAATCTTCAAGTTAAACGTTATATTTTGAGGTACTTAATAAAACGAGTTGCGTGTCCAATGAGTCAATATAGTGCCTCATTTAAATGTGTTCATTGCCTTCACTGCAATGCTCAATATGACCCAAAGAGGGCAGTGTAGTTCGAAAATGACTTCTTTCTGTGTGACCTACCTCTTTAAGTCAAGAAAATATAGATTTTCTTTAAACATCTTTCAAAGAAAGTGAGTCGTCAAATGTATAGTGAAACTGGGGGTGATCATATATAATGATACTCTTTTAAAATTTTACAGATACCTCATCTATTAAATAGAATAGGCCTAAATAATTATTATGTTAGTTTTGATGTGCACTTTTTCTTAACTTTTAAACATTACAACTATCCGCAATTCTCAGATCTAAAACTCTCCGATTTCTTTTAAAATACACTTTAAAAGAAATCACAGAATTGCATTATTCTATGCAGTAAAATAACATTACTTACACACAGGCCTATATTTGCGTATACATTTGCATTATACATTTTTTTATATGTATATTTGATCAAATAAGGCAGGCTATATTTCCATTGCCCTAGCGAATCGTATTTTGGGGGGTGCTCTGTGAGCTCTTACAGGGCGGGTGACAGTGTGGTCGTGGATGTCAGGCGACACACGCTGTACTCTTGGAGACAGCGAAAGACTTGCTTGCCCATGTGACTACTGCCTCAAGGTTAACCTGTTACTATGGAGACAAGTCCACCAATGAGAATTCAGCCGACGGGTTACGATGTTGACTGCAAGCTTTTTGTTTTAAGGGGTGACCTATTTTTTTTCTTCTTCAGATGCAGACCCCACTACTCATACACTTAACCACACAGATGTTTACGTATCTAATACATTAAATAAGTACTGTATTCAAAACACAAATAAACAACACGTTTACACACAGCACGTGGACGTAAGGCAGTGAGATGGTACGGAATACAATAAAGAGCCCACACCTTTTAATTTTCTCAAGCCATAAGTCCTTCTTCAAACGTTTTGTTGTCGGTTAAGCTTTCATGACCACATCCACAAGAAGCTTTGGGAATCAGGAGATGGGTTTTAATTAGAAAGACAGTAGGAATACTTTGACCCGTTAGTAGTTCTACAATCTGGCTGATTAACTGCATGCCACTATTTAGCAGATGCATTACTGATGGGTAAGAGGTAGAAAGTGTTTATAAATGTATTTTTCTTTATATATATTATATTTGAGCTTTAAGAAGTGAGACTATGAGATAAAAATACATTTTTTAAAGTGCCACTTTATTACAAAAGTATAAACTTGACTGACATTTTCATGAATAGTAATCTTAATATAAAACATTACAATCTTTTGCACTTAGCACTTAATTACACGCTTTTTGAGTACAAGACCCTGTCGTCTGAATAGCGAACACACAACATTAGCTGCCACATTAAACTTAGCAGAGCTTTTCAAAGAACACACAGTTTAACTCCCTGGCTTCCAAAGGAACGAACAGAACACCTTTCAATTTACACTGGAGCAGTTTTGCAATTGTGTTACGAGATAAGTCATTCCAAAACACAACTAAACATAATATTAAAAGATAGATTTATTGACACCAATGATAGTATTTATTATTCTTTCTCTTTTGTAATGTACATACACATTGCATCAACAGTATACAGTATAATCACATTGTTTCCTGGGGTTATTTTGGTCAAAATGTTTTTTTTAATTTTTTCCCCTCCATTTTATTGTTCAGGGCTTTTTCCGTTTCTTTTTTTTTACAAGGTCTCAGATGATACTCTCCTTAGCAATACGTCTTAGCTTCACATTTATGTCATTTCTGCGATGTCTATATTATAACACTGACAACAGAGAGAGAGAGAGAGACAGAGAGAGAGACAGACAGAGAGAGAGAGCGTTCATTGATGGCGTGACAGTGAAACATTGAACGGTTCGCTACTCGACACGTCGGTTCTACTAGCTTCGTTAAACGCAGCACTCGGGATAAGGCCCAAAAACAGAACCAGTATGAACACAAGGCAGAGAGACTATATGTGACCCGACTCCAACTCCTACCATAACAGACCCAAGCAATTCCTTTATAGTCTCGTCTTAATTGTAGGCCAACTGAGTTGAGTTGCTGTAGGTACTGGAGAGAAGGCGTTACACATTTCCCTCAGTGCTGCGCAGGGTCCCGGTGAGCCCGATACATATTTAATCTAAACGATATTGTGCTCTAGAGGAAATAATAAAGCAACACACAATAAATTAACTTAACAACCAACAACAGCTGCAACAAAACAAAACAAAATAAACCATTCATATTAGGTATTACATGACACGGCGTGATTTTTTGTTCAGTTTTTTGATTCTTTTTTAAGCATGCAACTTGTAGCAGGCAAAGTGCAGAGACAGTATCGACAAAGTAAAACACTTAATTTACATACGGCAGTGGAGACTCTCTGAGTCTATGAAAGATGAAACAAAACATGACAGAGGGAAAGCATCTGGTTCGCTTCTAAACGTGAATATGCTCAAAATTTGTCAAAGCTTTTAGAAGGAATGCAAAATGTGTGCAATTTTGTGATAATACTCTCATAATTTCTACTCTTGGTCCCTGAGCATTCAAGTATTTTTGATTAGTAATTCATTCCTTTATATCATTTAAATTCCCTCTTAATTCACATCTTAACCAACTACAGGGAATGTCTGCCCAGAACAGACTTAAGTGCTACCAAAGGATTTTGCACAGCATTGTGCTCATTCCCCATATTGGGGTCCTGCTAGGACCAGATTTTTACCCGCTAAAATTGAGGAAGAATTTTCTTTCTTTCTACTTGTGCTTTGCACATGAATCAATGATAAAGAAGTGCTACTATCACTGACAGATTCCTCTGTAATGATCTTGTGCTCATTCATTATTCACTACCTTTGGATTCCTTTTAAGGTACTGTGTACAGCTAGATAAGACGTCCTGGTCATCAGCCCCGGTCAAAACACACAACCGCCTCGAACATTATTTGCCCTAAGGCCTCTGTAGCCTCTAAAAGGCATGATGTCATGACTCAAATGTAAACAGCATGTATGAGAGAGCGTGAGGAGGGTGTGTGTGTGTGTGTGGGGGGGGGGGCTCCTTCTTGTGCCAGCCCAGCTCCTCTGGTTCGACAGGGGGACGGCGGACAGGGACAGGGGGGGGGGGGGGGGGGGGGGGGTGGACGATGGTCACAGTGCGCAGCCTTAGAGCCCAGTGACGTACATCTCCATGCCGTCGTTGAAGGTGAAGATGGTGGTGGTGCTGGAGTTGGCAGAGCCCTGCTTCAGGTCCCCGATGCTCTCGTACAGGTTCTCCCCGGGCAGCAGCAGGGCTTTGGCGGGAAGGTGCTGCAACTTGGGAGTCTGCTGGGTGGGGGGCGGCGGTGGGGGTTGCTGCTGCTGCAGGGGCTGCTGGCTCTTCTTGCGTCGGGGCCTGAGGGTGGCGCAGGTGTTGGGGGGTCGCTCCCTCTTCCAGCCGCCCCCCGCCTCCACGTTCTCGTAGGCCGGGTCGTGCTCCTCCGCGCCGATGGACTCGTAGCAGTGGTCGTCCAGGGGCCCGCCCCCCCCCACCGCCGCCGCTTTGCCCTCCTGCGGGGCCCACGTCTGGGGTTTGACCACCACGCTGAAACCGCCGTCTCGGTCGCCGCGGCCGAGGGTCCGGAAGCCGGGGTTGGCCGGGGGAGACCCGGGGCCCGCCCTCTTCTTCTTGCCCGTTTTACAAACCTTAGAGTACATCTCTGCCACCTAGCATCAAACAACACGCTGTTACTCAGCCGTTAACAAGACCTAGAACAAGATATATATATATATATATATATATCTATGCAAATCAGAAATGTCTGCACATTGATGAGTAGACAGACTGTGTGCTGGCTCACCGCAGCGGCAGACGGTTGTAAATTTTCTACAGTGTGAGTGCCGAGCTGGCCGAGGCTTTTATTTTGGAGCATAATGAGGTCATCATCCTCTGGTGGCTTCCAGATGTACTGTTCCCCATTGCCCATAAACACGGCCTCCTGTTGACAGGTGCAAGAGATCAAAACATTTCTTTAAGAAAGCCATTAGCCTACATGTTTCTACAGGTAGAGTACAGGTACATTCATAAAGCATTACAATATAAGCTATACTATGCTATACTAAATTATGCTATGCTATGCTATGCTGGGCTTTTTTATGCTATGCTATACATTACCATGCCATGCTATGCTATGTTATGCCATATGCCATATATCAAACACATACACCAACCTTTGAAATTATACAGCTATATTACAGACCTGTCTTAAATCCACTGAATAATCTGCACATGTGTGCCAGCCATTGAAAACATCTTTAAAGAAATTCACAATGCCTCATCCTAAAAGCCTATATTGGAGGTGTGTGTAGAAGCTTTCAATACTGCATAGCTTTCAGGGCAGGGCTCCTTATAAGAGACCATGTGCTATATGCTGCATGAGTCAGTTTCAATGAGTTGCGTCATCCACTTAACAACAACAAACTGATATGAACAGCCCTGCCAGCAGACTACACACACACACACATACACGCACGCACGCACGCAGGCACACACATGCCAGCCAGGAAGCGTGCATGTCGTGTGCCCAGGTCAGAGCCACTGCTGTGACCTCCATGACCTCACACAGGGAAACAAATTGACTCCAACTGTTCCCTAGGAGGCTGTGCCAGAGGATTATGCCCCACACATATGTAAGCTATCAGCACACACTCTGTCGCTGCCATGGCCATATGGCGACAGTGTGTGATGCTGCGTTCTCACCTTCACCTGCGTGGGCACTATATGTTTACAAATCAACACAATGAGGTGCCAAATAGGTGCCACCCCCCCCCCCCCCCCCCCCCCCCCCCCCCACACACACACACACAACTTTGGAGGACAGGACTACAGAAGAACCAACATACCAACATATCACCAATCAAGCAATATGTGGATCATGTTGTAGTAGTGCATTGAAGACAACCATTTAGCCATTTATTCCAAACTAGATCTATAAATGACATTTGCCCATGCTCAATACCTTGACAAACGAGCCTATGTCATCTAAAAGATGATGAAATGATCAGATGTACACCAACATGAACTTTGACAACGAAGTTCACGTTCAAATCATGCCGTACCACCAAGAGTGAAGGCGAACAGAGCAAAAGCAGTCTAGTGACTTTTTCCCAAAGACAGGACATGCAACAATTAAGATTTTGCAGAGACGATAAGACACAATATATTCTCAAGATCGTGAGATCAAATACAATTTTCCTTCATCTCCGTCTGTATGAGATATTAAAGTTAGTGGGTATATTAAATCATAATCTTCCCTATACATTCCCATCCAAGAAAAGTATAATCCGGGTCCAATGTGCAGAATAATGACTGTAATTATAATAATAATCCTTTAGAATTGAAACAAATTATATGTTTCGACTTCCTGCCCTGTCGATCAAATAAGGCCAGAAACTTTCAGAGTCGGCGTTTGAGTTTTAAGTCTGTTATGTTCTACAGATTTAATCACTTCTCTTTTTAATGAACTTTTCATCACTTTCCCAGACTTTTACTTTCATATACACATTCCCATAATCGCTGATTGTTTAAAATAACGCGAAGTTACAAAATCCTGTTTTCCACAGGTTTTGCACTTTTCCCCTATAGTTTGTGTACATGACATGAACCAGAAGTGACTCAGGCCTATGACATAGGTCATCAGCACATTCCGTCCTCACCAACCTTGGGGAATGTGGGGAGGTGGAACGCCTCCACATTCCTGCGGGGCAGCTTTGTGCTGTGGGGGTGCGGCGGCGGAGGGGCGGGATGCGAGGGCGGGGCGTGGCGGGTGGGCGGGGCCGGGGGCTCGCCCATATCCGTGCCGCTGTCCCTCTTCTGGGGGGCCTTGTCTGCCTTCCTCAGCTTCCGGACGCAGGCGTACTCCGCCGCCTCCTGGGGGTGGGGCGGGGACATGACCGCCCCCTCCGGCTCCGGCAAGACCTCCACCGCCTCCGCGTCTGGGTCGGGGGGCGCCGGCGTGTTGGCCGGCACGGCGGGTGGCGCCGGGGTGTCCGTCTGGCCCGCCCGGCCCACCATGGCGTAGAGGGCGTCGTCGGTGCGCGCTGCGGAGGAGCGCTGGCCTACCTCGGAGTAGGTGTGCTCACCGTCCTCCCCGGTGCCGGAGGTCATCTGAGGGAGCTGCCTGCCTTGAGGACCACGGTTAGAGTGTTAGAGCCACGGTTACAGCCACGGTTAGAGTGTTAGAGCCACGGTTACAGCCACGGTTAGAGTGTTAGAGCCACGGTTACAGCCACGGTTAGAGTGTTAGAGCCACGGTTACAGCCACGGTTAGAGTGTTAGAGCCACGGTTACAGCCACGGTTAGAGTGTTAGAGCCACGGTTACAGCCACGGTTAGAGTGTTAGAGCCACGGTTACAGCCACGGTTAGAGTGTTAGAGCCACGGTTACAGCCACGGTTAGAGTGTTAGAGCCACGGTTACAGCCACGGTTAGAGTGTTAGAGCCACGGTTACAGCCACGGTTAGAGTGTTAGAGCCACGGTTACAGCCACGGTTAGAGTGTTAGTACCACGGTTACAGCCACGGTTAGAGTGTTAGAGCCACGGTTACAGCCACGGCTAGAGTGTTAGAGCCACGGTTACAGCCACGGTTAGAGTGTTAGAGCCACGGTTACAGCCACGGTTAGAGTGTTAGTACCACGGTTACAGCCACGGTTAGAGTGTTAGGCACGGTTACAGCCACGGTTAGAGTGTTAGTACCATGGTTACAGCCACGGTTAGAGTGTTAGAGCCACGGTTACAGCCGCGGTTAGAGTGTTAGAGCCACGGTTACAGCCACGGTTAGAGTGTTAGTACCACGGTTACAGCCACGGTTAGAGTGTTTGAGCCACGGTTAGAGAATTAGAGTCATGGTTAGAGCTTTAGAGTCATGGTTAGAGTATTAAAGAGCCGCAGTTAGAGCCGCGACTAGAGTTTTAGAGCCACGGTTTGAGCCACAGTTAGAGTCGTGGTTAGAGCCACGGTTAGAGCATTAGAGCCACGGTTAGAGCCACGGTTACATCATTAGAGCCATGGTTAGAGCCACGGTTAGAGCATTAGAGCCATGGTTAGAGCCACGGTTAGAGCATTAGAGCCACGGTTAGAGCCACGGTTAGAGTCACGGTAAGAGGCAAGATTAGAGCATTAGAGCCATGGTTAGAGTCACGGTAAGACGCAAGATTAGAGCATTAGAGTCATGGTTAGAGCCACGGTTAGAGCATTAGAGTCATGGTTAGAGCCACGGTTAGAGCATTAGAGCCATGGTTAGAGTCACGGTTAGAGCATTAGAACCACGGTTAGAGTCACGGTAAGAGGCAAGATTAGAGCATTAGGGCCACAGTTAGAGCTACGCTTAGTCGTGGTAAGAGCCAAGATTAGAGCATTAGGGCCATGGTTAGAGCATAAGAGTCACGGTTAGAGCATTAGAACCACGGTTAGAGCCATGGTTAGAGCCACGGTTAGTGCATTTCAGCCACGGTTAGTGCTACGCTTAGCTCATTAGAGCCATGGTTAGAGCCATGGTTACAGCCATGGTTACAGCCATGGTTAGTGCATTAGAGCTACGGTAAGAGCTACCATTAGAGCCACGGTAAGAGCGACAGTTGGAGGGTTGGAACCTTGGTTAAAAGCATGATGAGAGCCACGGTTAGAGTGATGGTTAGGTTATGGTTAAGATTAACTTTTAGGCCTATGTTAAAATACTGAAGATTGAACCGACGTTCTGTAAGAAAAACATTGTATAGAATGCATTGTTTTCCATTCTAAGACTAACTTAACACTATTAAAGACTCCTGGGTTTCTGTTGATGTCAGTTAAGGGTTTTATGGACAGGAAGTGAAATATGATAATATTGAAGTCAAGGAGAGACTATCTTCCAAATTGAAATATAATGAATGCTATATTATTTAAACTGTCTAACTAAACGGACTATTTTTGCCAAATCATTTTTTGTCTAGTCGTTTGACTGTTAAACTCCTTAAAATAACTGCTATAAAACTCCCTATTTGAAGAAAACCAAGATATTTCACTTGGGTAAAATGAAATGCACTCACTTTTCCCATTGCAGTTCATCTTGCTCATCTCAGTGTCCGACTTACTGATGGACCGCAACTTGGACTGCTTGAGTATGCCCTGACAGCACACACACACAAGGCCAAGTTAAACACAAACACACACACAAACAGGCACACTCACACACACACACACATGCACGCAGACACACACACAGGCATACTCGTACACGTGCATACACACACACACACACACACACACACACACACAAATGAGGTACTCTCTCCGTACACCCTCAACCTCATGTTCACATCACTGTTGGGACACAGACGTAAACATGTAAGTGACACATGGAAGCACTATACGTACCATGTCCATGAGGCGGTGCTTTCCACCCTCACCAGAAACATTGTGTGTCTTCCCCTTCCTAAAGTGGACACAGTGAGTGGGTGAGAAACTGCACGTCTCGCAGGGGGTTCGGATATGTGTAAGTGAGTGCAATAGATTCAGTATTTGGAAGCTACTCTATGGATGTGTGTGTATCCGTGTCGATCCATTCATAGACACATGTGTCTATGAATAGGGTCATGTGTGTTTGTTATTTGTGTGTGATATTGTATCATGTGTTGTGCGTGTATGTGTTTACTACGTGGGTGCTTTATTAACTTTAAGAATATCGGTGCACGATGTTTGTGTGTGTGTGTGTGTGTGTGTGTGTGTGTGTGTGTTCATACAAGCATGCATGTACTTGTACATATTTCCCATTTCATACTTTCTACACTTTTATCCAAAGCGACTTTCGAAAATGTATTTATAGGTCCCTACCTGCTCATTCATGACATGTATCTAAATAGACAACTTGCTCAGGTTTGTGTGTGTGTTTATGTGTGTGCATGATTGCACGTATGCATGCAAGTGTGTGTATGTGTGTGCGTGTGGGCGTCTAGCCTCACCTCTGGCAGCCCACGCAGAGCACCACGATGAGGATGGTGACCAGGAAGGCTGAGGCAGCAGCGATAGCACCCAGCAGCAGGACCTTGCCGTAGGGAGGAGCCGTGAAGTTCAGCCCGTCCTGCATGGAGGCCATGTGGGAGCGCTGGCGCTCGCTTGCTGTCACACACACGCGCTCACACACACACGCTCATGTACCCTGGGAAGCGCCACTGTCTCACTGGGATCTGCAGGGAGAAACGGACAGGACGCAGACAGCCATCGTTTATGAGGCAAACTGGAGTAGACTACTGACTTCTGTGTAGTCGTATGATGTCGCCGTATGATGTCACCGTATGATGTCACCGTATGATGTCATATGAGGTGTAGTCGTATGATGTCATATGATGTCACCGTATGATGTCATATGAGGTGTAGTCGTATGATGTCGCCGTATGATGTCATATGAGGTGTAGTCGTATGATGTCGCCGTATGATGTCATATGAGGTGTAGTCGTATGATGTCGTATGATGTCGCCGTATGATGTCATATGAGGTGTAGTCGTATAATGTCGTATGATGTCACCGTATGATGTCATATGAGGTGTAGTCGTATGATGTCATATGAGGTGTAGTCGTATGACGTTGTATGATGTCACCGTATGATGTCATATGAGGTGTAGTCGTATGATGTCGCCGTATGATGTCATATGAGGTGTAGTCGTACGATGTCATATGATGTCGCCGTATGATGTCATATGAGGTGTAGTCGTATGATGTCACCGTATGATGTCATATGAGGTGTAGTCGTATGATGTCGCATGATGTCGCCGTATGATGTCATATGAGGTGTAGTCGTATGATGTCACCGTATGATGTCATATGAGGTGTAGTCGTATGATGTCGCATGATGTCGCCGTATGATGTCATATGAGGTGTAGTCGTATGATGTCGCCGTATGATGTCATATGAGGTGTAGTCGTATGATGTCGCATGATGTCACCGTATGATGTCATATGAGGTGTAGTCGTATGATGTCGCCGTATGATGTCATATGAGGTGTAGTCGTATGACGTCGTATGATGTCACCGTATGATGTCATATGAGGTGTAGTCGTATGACGTCATATGATGTCACCGTATGATGTCATATGAGGTGTAGTCGTATGATGTCGTATGATGTCACCGTATGATGTCATATGAGGTGTAGTCGTATGATGTCATATGGTGTTGCCGTATGATGTCATATGAGGTGTAGTCGTATGATGTCGCATGATGTCGCTGTATGATGTCATATGAGGTGTAGTCGTATGATGTCATATGAGGTGTAGTCGTATGATGTCATATGAGGTGTAGTCGTATGATGTCATATGAGGTGTAGTCGTATGATGTCATATGAGGTGTAGTCGTATGATGTCGTATGTGTAGTCGTATTATGTATTCATATGATAGTCACATGATGACATTGTTAAACTCTGTGTACTGCTCATCACAATGACCTGCATATTTTCGATGAATGAAGCCCTCTTTCATTCAGTCAAAATTATCGTTCTGAAGAGCAATTTATGTAAATTCCATGTGAATGAACCACCTCAATATGTGAAACGAGAGAATTGTTCATTTATTTCTATTTCTAACGTCCTACATAATCTTGGAAGGCTTGTAATCATGTTTTTGCTCATTCTTATAAAGAACCATAAATATAAGTGGATCCACAGTGAAGACAAAGCAACACACAAAGGCAGGAATAATGATCTCAAACCCGGAGGAAACAAATACCACCAGGGCTGTTGAGCCAGGGAGATCCCAGACACACACACACACACACACACACACACACACACACACACACATGCACACACACACACATCTTTTTTTCTTTGAGTTCTCGTCTACCTTGTGTAGCTTGCCAGGGGATTTCATCGTTGGCTGTGTGATCAGAAAACTCAGAGTTCTAACCAGAATGCCAAGCAACCACGCTTTGCTGTGATCCCTGGTAAATCACACCATCTGTCCACCACAATAACGATATGTTTGGCTTCCTTTGGTTGGTCATAACATGTATAATGCAATGCCAAAACATAAATAAACAGCAGAACAACTTCAAACCACTTGTGGGATTAAAGACCTTTGGGATCTGCATGTCTCTATGACTTTCGGATAAAGGGATAGAATCGTGTAAATCCTTGAGAGGGAATTCCAGGATAGTATTTCTGAATCTTTCCCAAGAACATCTGTGGGACCTTGTAAGTATACTCTAACAACATACACGTAAAATAACTATCATTCATATTAGCAGTTTACTGGAAGAAACCTGAAAAAGATCTGATTGCAAAGGTGTGCCTTGATGTCAATTAAACTAACAAGGTTGCAATAAAGGTTGAGCAAAAAATAATAATAATGCGCAATTCATTCTGAATTGTCGGCAGTTGCCTATAATGATATCTACGCCAGAGAATCAGAGTACGTATGGAGACGACTAATGAGCCAGGCGAGAAGGGGAAAAGTGTAGGTGTGAACGAGGAGGCTGAGCAGAGAGGAAGGGAGGAGGAAGACGAGGGGAGTGAGGATGGGGAGTGAGGATGAGTGGGAGTTCAGTGGCAGATGTTAGAGGAAGCAGAAAACCAAGCCATGTTGAAGCCAGCCTGTCACATCCCCCGCCAGCCCCCCCTTCGCCAGGTCTCTCTCTCCTGCTCCTTCGTCTTCTCCTATTTGCCATGTCTCTGCATCTTCTGTCCAACACCTCTCTCTCCCCCCCCCCCTCCACCCCCAGCACAGTCTCCTCTGTCTACACCCCCCCCCCCCCCCCCCCCCCCCCCCCCCCCCCCCCCCCCCCCCCATCCCGTTTACCTCTCCCTGCGGTGCTCAGCCACCATGACGCTCCAGCACTGCAGTGTAATCTCTGGCCTGGGAGGGACGCCTGGATGGGGCCGAGCCAGCCAGCCGATTGGTCGTGATATACACTCCCCGAGCCCGGCCGTGATGATGCAGCCCGAGGAAGAAATGGGCTCTCAGCACCACCACTGGCTTTATTTCCCCTCTGCTAAACAAAGCCCTTTCTCCAGAAGCCACGGAGAGGATCCCCGGCCAGCGGCAGCCACTCAGTTCACTCGGTCTCCAGAAATATGAGCAGAAGGTTGTCTCCCTTCACAACACACCCGCACGCCCTATCCGGCTGCTTCCCAGGCATGCAGCGCACCATATTTCACAGAGCAGAGAGCTACCGCTACGGCTAGCCCGCTAGCAGGCATGCAGCGCACCATATATCACAGAGCAGAGGGCTACCGCTATGGCTAGCCTGCTAGCAGGCATGCAGCGCACCATATATCACAGACCAGAGGGCTACCGCTACGGCTAGCCCGCTAGCAGGCATGCAGCGCACCATATATCACAGAGCAGAGGGCTACCGCTATGGCTAGCCTGCTAGCAGGCATGCAGCGCACCATATATCACAGACCAGAGGGCTACCGCTACGGCTAGCCCGCTAGCAGGCATGCAGCGCACCATATATCACAGAGCAGAGGGCTACCGCTACGGCTAGCCCGCTAGCAGGACACAGAAGAGGAGCTGCAGATGGTAAAATGGGGATTTAATATATCAGGACCGGCGATAGTGAACCGTGCTTCCCATTGTAATGCTGAAGTAATTAAAGCTGGCCACCGGTCGTTCCCTCTAGTCCTCCAAGCTTTGGGAGACGTTTCGTCTCTTCTCGTGTCCGTGGGAGAAGAGGGGACCACAGAACACGTGAAATATGAACGAAGGAATATTTGTCTTATTAAGAGGAATGTTGACGTTGTTGCAATAGGATCCACTCTTTATGATAGACATGTGAATATGATCGATTTGACGTAAAGAATGACATGCACTCTCTTCACGATATTCACGGTTCATGGTCATCACCCCACAGTGTGAAGAGCAGATTTAGGATTGGATTGAACATGTTGACATATTTCCGTATATGTTTTGACAATACACATCCGAAATGACACTGTTGGTGTTTGTTGTTCCCCTTGGTGGGTTTGTGTTTGGACACTGCGGTTGTGCGCATGTGCTGGGCATCAATAATTAAAAAATAAGCACAATGGCTCTACCAATAACACAACACCTGACTATAACTGAAACAAAACATGGTCCTCATGATCACAAATAATCAACAAAGGATAACATATTAAGCGCTGTACTTTCCCCAGGTAACCTGAGCAGGACGACCTTCTATGAAGGCAATCGATAGAGGAACTCTGAATTGGTTGCTTGAGGGAAAGACACAGCATTTTAGAGTTCACCCCATCTAAGCATAGCACTATTCGTATTTCTAACCAGTTCCACGTGTTTCTTTTGTGGTTTACATGTGGTAAAGACCCCGCTTCCTGTGTTCTTATAAACCACCTGGTAGTGCAAATATACCCATCCTCAGTGTGACACCAATAACAGTGTGTGTGTGTGTGTGTGTGTGTGTGTGTGTGTGTGTGTGTGTGTGTGTGTGTGTTGTGTGTGTGAAAGAAGGGGGGTAGAGAGGGAGAGAGAGAGACAGTGAGAGACAGAGGGATAGAGAGGGGGGAGCTGTTATTGTGTGAGAATGTGAATTAGGTCAAATGTTTGCTTGCAACAAAGATTAACCATGCCCCTGTGATGAAGAATGGTGTAGCCTGTGTGCAATAGGGTTAAACACGTCTATGCAACAGTGAATCCTAATAAATAAAATGTCATGTCCTTGTTTAATTATTTAATTTGCTACCTACTTTCAACCCCAATGACAAAAACCAGGACACTATAACATGCTTATTAACAAACGGGATTCCACAGGTCTAGGTTACACACCATTTGGTGTATTCTATCTCACATGGTGGCAAAAAAAGAAAGAAAAAAGAAGGTGATTCGATAGGTGAGCGTGCACAAACTGGCGATGTGGATGCGATGGATCTATCCGCCTTATATGGACCCCAGATAAACAGGCATCAATTATATGAGAGTTAATGATTCGGCTACATTTTGCCTGGCTCGCCGCACATGTAACTATGCTTTAATTTATCCTCGATAACCTAGTCAGTTCAAACTGCAATGGCACATAAGACAACAGGTTCCAAAAAAAAAAAAAAAAAAAGATTTGCAATCGGTTGAATGACAGCCAAGTCAATTGCAAACCGAAAATAACGCCCGTGGAAATTATCTTGGTAGGCCTAGTCATTAAAAGCATCTATAAGCACAGGCAAATCTCGTTTGATGCAGTGTCTTGTAAGGCGATGTGTTTTGATCAAGCTTGTAGCACGATTTCTTTTTTTATTATCATCAAAGCATTTCCGATTAATTTCAAGATCAAAGTGAAATGTAAGCGCCGTCCCTGAGGTCAGATGGCAAGTTGACGACAAAGCCAGTTCCCTACACCCCCTAATGGGAATGGTGTGGGGAGGGGGGGGGGGGGGCACGGACCTTAATGGAAGGGTAAGGTGGGTCTAACGTTAATAATCCTCTCGATTCAACGTCGACCAGGATATAGGTAACATCGATATGACTTGACGGGATCCGCAGGCTGCCTCTCACGTTCAGCTGTTCCAAAACTCTGACCAAACGATGATTATCCCACAAAATAATCACACAAATCAATGCAGTAACGTTAAGGTGGGTGCGCACGTGTCGGCGTAAAATGTACGACCGCTGGAAGTGGGAATGAGTGCCAACACAAAGAAAACGGGCAATGCAACGTATAGAAGGAAGAATAAAGGATAGCACATAATCCATATCCACCCCATTCTATTATCTAGATTGATATGCTAAATTTATATATATATATATAATGGGGCGCGCAGATTGAATACAAATTCCCATTCTGTC
Source organism: Lota lota (assembly GCA_026745465.1). Lineage (NCBI taxonomy): Eukaryota > Metazoa > Chordata > Actinopteri > Gadiformes > Lotidae > Lota > Lota lota. The sequence continues at coordinate 551,134 of JACYXH010000319.1, read as the reverse complement.
AAATAGAGTCGGGCAGCGAGCAATGCGCTAGGATTTCTGTACTCACTCAGATCAAAGATGCAGGAGGCGCGACGGAGCGCAGCATTGACTTTGCTCGGTTCCTTTAATTTTGGCTTCCACTCGTACCACGCACTCTCCGCAAGCATAATCAATCAGAAATGTTAACTTGGGTGTCGTGCGTTTCAGAAAATAAGAATGCAGCATATTGAATCTGTCATTCTTCAGCAGCCGGCGTGTCACTTGTGCGTCGTATCCACGGGTCTACCTTTGCGCGTCGAACGGAGAGAAGAAATAGAAACATTTTAGTTCCCGTATTATGACAATTCTCTGATTTACCTCTACATTTCCTTAGGCCCCCTCCATCTCTGCACGCAGCCCCTCGGCTCACGATAGTTCCATGTGACAGCGAGGGCTGGAGACCCCCAATTATGAATTAGTCTTTTGATTGTAGCGTCACCCTTCGGCCGGTATGGGAAGTGCTAGTTGTTGCCCTATGAATGGGATGAGTGGTTCGCTGTCACACACTAGTGGTCTACTACATCTTGAGAATACATATTTATTTGATTATGATTATGCTAGAAAGTAAACACGATTAAAATATATAATGTTATGTATGTATCATTTTAGCCTGCCTGTTATATTAGATATAAACAAAACAGGCAATAAATTCCTTCAAGCAAGTAGAAGCCTTCAACAGCCTTCATCTTCTGGTGAAACATTTATGGAGAACTTTTTAAGATGATATGCACAAATAGCAACATGTTTTCTATATCGGTTTTTCAAATTAAAGCACAGCACTATGAAAGGCTACAGATCTAGGTTATGAATATGTTTGAGATGCACTTCATGAATGCATATATAATCAAGACTATTGTGATTTCTATTATTATTATAAATTAGAGCTGTACTTATAGTACAGTAATGTCACACATAGTTGTTTGACCAACTTAAATAGCTCGATTTTTTCTTTCGACACTTTAAACGTGTAAATATCATAGACTGTGCACAATAGATAAACATGCGACAGAAGCGGCTTGTTGGATCCATCATGGATGTCGGCCCATTATAAGAACGGTATCTCTACATGGCTCAGCGATGCCACCTACAGGCCTTTTGCAGCATGTCCGCCACCTAGGCCATCAGGTTGGGAGCCGCGCCGGGTGTGAACAGCATAATACAGCTGTGGCGACCCTCCCCCCCTCCTACGTGGGGTTGGAACACAAGCATACGTGGGTTTTCCTCCCAATAAATGGAACAAAGTGAACGCTGCTTCGCCCTCACACGTTTCGCGATGGACTTGAGCTTCACATGTGTCTAAGTGTTTTTTTTTTTCTTCCATTCATTCCCTGGTCCTAATTCTTCTAACTAGGAATAATTGAGCCAAAGTGACGGAGAAAGAAGATGGAGTGCTGCTCGGGACGATGCACGCTGATTTTTCTCTTCACTCTGCAATTGGTGAGAATGTTCTCTCTCTCTCTCTCTCTTCTTAATTGTGAAATGCTAAAAGTAGTAGGGCTAGTCATTTAGTTTTAGTCTGTTTTGACCACCAAATGCCGTGCATCGTTGTGGTTAATCACGACATTGCTTCTTTATCTTAACAGTTCATTGGTGGGGTAGCCTGACACTCATTCGTTTTCTCTGCTCGTTTACATGCTTTTTTTTAAGTGAATGTGTAAAAACGACGACTGCCTTTTATACATTATATTAATATTCTTAACTTGAATTGTTGATCTGGTTCTCTTCCATTCAGTTAGTAGAACAACAGTTGGATAGTGACCGATGTCGAGTCAAACCATCTTTATAAGAAGAGGCAAAATGAAGAAGGCTACTGCTTCACATTTGTAATAACCATAACAATGAGGACTGCACGCACTTTGTCCTCGTTTTCTCACCCTACCCCCCTCTGCCACCAACTGCTTGTCTTGCAAGTCTTTGACTTGACGGTCATGGCAACTGGGAGGAGGATGCACGGTTGGATGAAATAAAGTATTTTTGCACCCAAATTCCCTCAAGTTTCTTAACTCCACTTCTTATCTTCCAGGTCACTGCAGTGGAGAGGCAAGTGCTTGACTTCCTTGGCTTCCAGTGGGCACCGATTATGATCAACTTCTTACAAATCATCATAGTTATTCTGGGCCTTTTTGGTACTATCCAGTATAGACCACGATACGTTGTTTTGGTGAGAGAACTTGTCCAGCCTATTTGACATTTACTAGGATGTAATAACATTTCTAAGAACTATGCGAATGAGACAACTGCAAATTGCATGTTATGATCACACAAAAAGGAATGGTCCCTATTGTATCATTTTACTAAACCACAAACCATATATATGTTGATGCTTATTTTGTTCTTTATCTTTCCAGTACCTGGTCTGGACACTGTTGTGGGTTGGCTGGAATGTTCTAGTAAGCTGTCTTTACTTGGACTTGGGGGGGCTTTCAAAGGTAGGTCTAATGGCAATGCATATGACTAATTAGAGAGCATATGCATATGACTAATTAGAGAGTCACACAGCCTAAATAACTACTACCTCCTTCATGTTGCCAGGGCTTTAAGTCCTTGCCTAATGGGTCACCTACAAGTATTTGCTAACAACAGTTGTGCACATTTCATTGACTTAAATATCAATCAAAATAGCTATGTTGACATTCAATTAAAAAACAATATCAACGTTTAGAATATCTCATTGTTTTTTCCTACTGCTGATCTTCTTCATCTCCTCGTCCTCATCCTCTGCTTTCGTAACGACTCCTCTCAGCTGCTTCTTTGGCTCCCTCTTCCATTGAATCCTCTGCAAAAACCGCTCATTTGAATTGCAGTAAGTAAACGATTGAGCAGCCAATAACGCGTAGTGTAATTGCAGGACAGCGACATACTGTCGCTGGGAATATCCTCCCAGCAGTCCTGGTGGAAGGACAATGGGCCTGGGTGTGAGAGCAGGGACCTACCTTCCACTGGATGGCAGAGCCAGGAAAACCCAGAGCTTGTTACAGTTCTGAACTGCTGGCTGGAATACCAATACATAGAAGTTCTGCACTGCATCATACAGCTTGTTTTATCTGTGAGTATACCCACTTGACACACGTGGCACAGTTTAGGCTATTCTCACTTTTACAATCATGTCATGCAGGATAAGAGTGGTCGTGAATAATATGCTTTTGAATTAAGTGATTAAGATGCTGTATGAAAGAAAATACTACTACATAGTAAGTATACATTTATTTCAAATGCAAATGCTTGAATTTGTTCTTAATGGGATTCCTTTTTTATTTTTTTTACAGCTCCTGGGATTTATATATGCCTGTTATGTGGTCAATACTTTGTCAGATGAGGATGACAGCTGTGAGTCTATGTCCTGATTTGTACACCACATGCTTTTATCTGGGAAACGTGCATGCTTCATTCCCTCTCTGAATGCAGTCATCGTCATACTTTTTCTAATAGGATTAGTAACGTAACACACTTATAACACAAGGAAGCATTTTATATCTACCACAAGGACATTGCTGTGATACTATGCTGGATTTCTGTTTACATTTCTTTATCTCCTCCATATTTTAGCTGATTTCATGGGTGAAATTCATCATCCATCAAAATCACCAGATTTGTTCTTCTAGTAGAAAGAAGTGATCAGCAGGTACGGAAGGATGCAGAACAAAAGAGCATATTTGTTTCAAGTATCCAGTTTATAAAGTCTGATGATAGTATTATTGTAATTCATATATTTTATCGTAATTTATATCATTTTACTTTCTTAATCTATAGATAACATGTACGATACAAAAAGAAGCAACTTGGAGAAGTTATGAAGCCATAGGATGAAACGGAGGAAACGCACTGAAGAACTTGTTAAGTCTTTAATTAGTATTGATATTTGATGCCTTTGTAATACACACATCTTAAGATATCCAACCTATTTCAACATTAGGTGTATGTCACTGTGATGCATGCTTTAAGTGGGTACTGAGTACATTTCACAAAACAAATATAGCAGCCACTGTATCTTTACTGTGTATCTGTACTGTATATAAAGTAAACATTTATGTTGGTGTGTGTGTGTGTGTGTGTGTGGGTGGGGGTGTGTGTGTGTGTGTGTGTGTGTGTGTGTGTGTGTGTGTGTGTGTGTGTGTGTGTTTGTGTGTGTTTGTCTTTGTGTGTCTTAGCATGTGTTTGTAAGAGTGAGGAGAGAAAAAGACAAGAAAAAGCAAATCTGAACACAAAATAACCTACCTCGTTATTAGTTAGTAAATGTTGGAGAATTATTTATTTGTTGTTTGACTAATAAAAGTGACAATTCTGTACCTGTACTTGATATGCTTTTATTATAAACACACAAACAATATAATCTCATGTGGACTTTCGTAAATGGCTTTTCATCTATTTATCAAACACATGAAAGAAAATAGGTTATTGGATTTTCTGGGCCAGTTGGGCCCGTGAAGCGTCGAGGCCCCTGCGTCACTGACGTAATTTCCGTCCACTAGATCCCGGATGAGGCTGCCATTGGGGGAAGTGCAAAGTGCCACCGGAGCTGGATTTTGATGGTGTGGGGTTTACAGCGTATTGAAACCCCACTGAATTGATGCTGACAAGGGACCCCTCACTGTCATCGGACTGATCCTACGTTCGATCTGATCCGCATCACAAAAACGGTCAACATCGTAACGCAAAACCGTACAATAGCACAGCTAACTAGCTAGCCAACTAGTGCAGCTAACTGTCTAACTGTTAGCAAACTAACGCGTAGCGACGCTACTCGCTAGCGTAGGTACTTGACGAAAACGTAGTTTTGGAGCAAATACGTCTTGCAAAGCATCCCTTCTGGTTTACCTTTCGATTGACGAATGATGTCTGCCGCGAGCATTGACCCCCAGGTAAGAAATGAAAACAAGCATACAACTCGGGCCCTGGATTTTCCCCGGGAAGTGGGCTGTGCATCCTGGACTGAAATGATGCCATTTATGCCAGGCTAACAAGCCTGCTTGCTTTTGAATGATTTTGAAGATGGGTCGGCTTAATAGCAACGAATCACAAAGCTCGAAACACAGTGCTCACCTGCGATATAAATGTTGTTGTACCTGTCTGAATAAATCATGTATTGCATAGTGAATCAGGATATCATTGCACTGGTTGAGTTGATGGCATCTTGTGTCTAAGGTTTACTCCAACCTAGATTGCAATGAATGAACTGGGCCTCTTATTTTGCCAAAAGGTACAGCAATGCGCAGTACTTCAATAATGCTTCTAAATCACATGCAGAACAGCAAATTAATGTTTCCCGTTTTTCCTTTCACGTTACGTCTATATTGCCACCAAGTCATCAAAAGGACAAGATGCTAGTAAAGGTGAGAAAACAAGGTGTTATGTCAAATGCCTTCTTGTATGGATATTGAATTGATTCATTTCTGAAATTCCCATATTTCTAGAACTGATTGGTTGATTGAATTCAAATTCATCTAACCGCAAATCTAGGCTTCAGTTAACGTACATTAAGGTTGACGTTTGACAGTGTATATTAGGATGTGCCCCACACATTTTTTAATATGCATCACTATTTTCACTAACAAAGGGCTATTTGTTGGGAGTGCATATTGCCAATACAGTTGTTAATAAGTAAACGTTAGGTTTATTATTTTACAGCGTTGTATATTTATTATGAATACAGTATTGATTTTTTACTATTTGCATAATATTTGTGGGCGGAGTAGCCATTAATAACGTCATAAACCTATTAGTTAGTTAAAAGCAGTGTTATGAATTATATATTACTGAATTAATATGTTGAATAATGATTACATTACAGCCTTTCCTGTGTCGGTACAAAATGGCTCAATGCATCAAAAGGATACAGTCCATGACAATGACTTTGAGCCCTATCTTACTGGCCAGTCAAATCAGGTGAGAAACTTTGTTGTTGTCTGCTATTTCTAATACAATCTCTGATAGGGTTTCCTATGGTAGATGCTTCATGTCCCTTCGTGACATTACTGTAAGTCGCTTTGCACAAAAGCCACTTACAGTAATGGCTAAATGGCTAAATAAATGTAACAGAGATACACTTTGTGTATTAGAAAAACATAAATGTAAAGGTGCTGTCCCTCATAAAATTGAGGGGCAGCACTTTGTTGTATGCATTAAGGAATTTTGGATTGTCGATTAATGCCATTTTGATAGATGCCTCTAAACTAAATTGACTAGTTCCTTAGAAGCAAAATGTTTTGATTGCAGTTGAGGTGAACTATTTAGACACCATCTTTTCCCTCTTTTCCAGAATAACAGCTATCAATCCATGACAGACCCTTACCTATCCAGCTACTATGCCCCATCCATTGGATTTCCCTACCCTCTCAGTGAGGCACCGTGGTCCACAGGAGGTGACCCCCCGATCCCCTACCTGACACCCTATGCTCCCCTCAGCAATGGAGATCACCATTTCATGCATGACACTGTATTTGGGCAGCCGGGGGGGTTAGGCAGTAGCATCTATCCACATAGGTTTAACTTTTTTCCCGAGAACCCAGCCTTTTCAGCCTGGGGCACCAGTGGGTCTCAGGGCCAGCAGACTCAGAGCTCAGCCTATGGGGGAAGTTACAGCTACCCACCAAGCTCCCTAGGAGGCACACTAGTCCCTGATGGCCAGACAGGCTTCCACAGTGACACACTCAGTAAGGCTCCGGGCATGAATAGCCTAGAGCAGGGCATGCTAGGGTTAAAAATAGGAGGCGATGTGACAGGAAGTGGCTCTGGTGTAAAGAGTGTCGGCTCCGTGATTGGTGGCAGCGGAAATGTAGCTGCTGCTGTTGCCACAGGCAACGGTGGAACATCAATTGGAATGCCCCCTCCCAAGCCCACATCGTGGGCTGCCATTGCCAGTAAGCCTGCCAAGATGCAGCAGCTCAAGACCAAGACCAAGCCTGGCATGCCCATGGCTGGTGGAATTCTCCCTCCACCGCCCATCAAACACACTATGGAAATTGATACGTGGGATAATAAGGGGACTGTTACAAAAGTGCCCCCACCTTTGCCTCCCCACCACCAACATCAACACCAGCCCCAGCAGCTTCACTCACATGCCCACCTTCCCCACAGTCTCCCCCATCCCCCCCAGCAGTCCATACACTCAGCCCAGTCCCTCGTGCAGCAGATGACCATGCAGGGTCCTCACCCCCCTCCTCCGCAGTCGTACCAGAACCACAACTCTGTGCCGCCGCCCCAGACCCGCTGGGTGGCCCCGCGCAACCGCAACCCGGGCTACGGGTGCGGTAGCCTGGACAGCAGCGGCTCCTCCAGTGGCGGAGGCATGGGTAACGGCGGTGGAGGGGGCGGCGGCGGCATGCCCCCTCGGTCGGGCCCCGGGCTGGACTCCCACCCTGTGCTGGAGAAGCTGCGCGCGGCCCACAGCTACAACCCCAAGGACTTTGAGTGGAACCTGAAGAACGGCCGCGTGTTCATCATCAAGAGCTACTCCGAGGACGACATCCACCGCTCCATCAAGTACTCCATCTGGTGCAGCACGGAGCACGGCAACAAGCGGCTGGACTCGGCCTTCAGAGCTATGAACGCCAAGGGCCCCGTCTACCTGCTGTTCAGCGTCAACGGCAGCGGCCACTTCTGCGGCGTGGCGGAGATGCGCTCGCCCGTGGACTACGGCACCAGCGCCGGCGTGTGGGCGCAGGACAAGTGGAAGGGCAAGTTTGACGTGAACTGGTTGTTTGTGAAGGACGTGCCCAACAGCCAGCTGCGCCACATCCGCCTGGAGAACAATGACAACAAGCCGGTGACCAACTCGCGCGACACCCAGGAGGTGCCCCTGGAGAAGGCCAAGCAGGTGCTCAAGATCATCGCCACCTACAAACACACCACCTCCATCTTTGATGACTTCTCCCACTACGAGAAAAAACAGGAGGAGGAAGAGGTGGGCAGGAAGGTGATTAACGTCTTAACGTTATCACGTTCGTTCATTCTCATTTCTATGATGTATGAAAAGCTTTGCTGGATCCATTTAAACATGTACAACAAATCTATAAATGTATTTGTTCTGGAGATGTTGAAACAATTTTGTTTTGGATTCTTCAACAGAGCTATGAGCCTCCTCCGATGCAAAGCCGACCCCGTCTCGACCAGGTATGTTTAACAATTTTGATTGATTGATTCATGTTCTGACTTATTTGGATGCCTAGGATCGTTGGTGGTTTTCAAGCATCTCCTAATGTTTATTTTATACCTATGCTTCATTCAGGATCGCCAGAATCGAAGTAAACAGTAGAAGACTGCTCCTTTTAAAGGTGGATCCACACTTCTGCTTGGATGGACTTAATGATGTTTAGATTAAAAAAAGAGAATACCCTCCCTCCCTCCACCAACCACCACCACCACCACCACACACTTGATTTTAGTGTCTTTGGCCAATGACAAGCATTAAGCCACTTTGATCATGGTTCTTCGTTTTCAAGATGTGTGTGCAGCCGGGATGAAGCCAGTTCATGAGTCCCAACAATCAAATCTGTTCAAAGTTTTTTGTTTTTTTAAACTCCTTGTGTTTTAGCCTTCTAGACCTTGAGCTGCAATATGAAACCTTACATTCTCAATTAATATTAAGTAACAGTTATCTGCACGTCTCTTGAAAATCTCTTATCGTCATGCTGCTGATTTTGTGTGTGCGTGCGTGTGTGTGTGCGTTTGTGTGTGTGTGTGTGTGTGTGTGTGCTTGCATGGAGAAATGTGCTAATGTTGGGTGTTCCTAAGAGTGAACAACATTTATTCAGAAATGTCTTTATGTTTCTGGCCAGTTTATATTCATGTAGGACAAACAATTTCTGATATCTGTATTCTCAGTTGAGGGATTTTCTTACAATTTGTGCAGTGTGTTTGGCTCAAAGGTTTGCACGTGCGCACAAATGATCGTGTGAAACGGTTGGAACAAGAGAAAACATGAAGGTTAAGGAGTTACTCTGACTTTGTCACTTGGCCAATTACTGTTTGGAAAAACTATCCACGGTGGAGAGAAAACATGCCATTAATTTAATTTTTCCAGAGCCTTAACATTTATTTTCAACAATAGTGTTATAAAAAATGCAATGTTTGCTGTACTGTACCTCAAGTTTTACAGCGAGAGATTCAGGGAATAGATATTGTTTAGGGATAACACACCCTCTAAGGAGTTCCCTTATTTTAATTTTATTTATAAGGTAGAAATACAAACATTGTTTCAGTTCTTATTGAATATAAAGTATGCTTTTAATGTCCTCATTATCCATAATACAATAGCTGTTTATTTTATTTTCTTCCCTGGCATTCCTGCTGGGCTGTCTGTTGTGCTAATGTATATTTCTGGGGACAATGTAGCATGTACTGCTTTTATAGCTAGGCCTGTCACTTTGTTTTGTCATTGTTTGTTCTTTCTTAACATTATTAACATTTCTATAACCCTTCCACATCTTCCTCAGAAGAATTTAAGCTTTAATGTACCGGCCATGCTAATTGAGTGTCTCAAAAGTTAATGTTACTGATTTATTGTTAGTGTATGAGTAACCAGAGAGTAGTCTATATGGTATATGTGCGTGACTTTTTTTCTTTACTTTTTCCGGGTCTTGCTTGCTATAGTGTGTATGTTCGTATGCGAGCGTGAAAGACAGATGTATGTTATTGAGGAATTTTGAGGAGTTATATAGTGGAAACAAAATATTAAAAGAAAAATGTTTAAATCCACCTTCCCCCTCCCCCCCCTCAAACAATTAAATATACATTGTATAAAAGCTCACTATCACATTCTTAGATTTGATCATGGTCATTATTAAAAGTATACTTATCTGTTATATGTATTATTTGCTTGGTTACTTTGCTAAATGTGTATATGTATAGAACAACAAGCAAAGATATATTCATCACCGTCATCGACATCCTTGGTATTTTATAGTCTCTGTAGGACGTGACAAGTGACATACATGAAGTTTCCCACAGGTTTTTGGTCAGATTTCTTCATGAAAAACTTTTAACGGTATGAATCGTCCGGTAGTTGAATCCTTGATTGATGGTTTGAATCATTAGTGAAATTTCATCACATTAACAAGAATATTAAAGAGTCATTTATTGAGGTGTTGTTACTGTTGTCCGAAGCACCCCTGACCTATGCAGAATTACTAAAAGAACATAAAGGGGTACTGTTTGTTTCCAAATTGCCTACCTCTACCTCATTACAAAACATAATAGGCTTAAACTGAAAATGACAAGTCAAATATCTATCCTATGGCACTGAATGTATCCTGTTAAAGCAAACTGGACATAGGGAATCTATACCTCTATAACTTAAACATATTCTTGGTCAATTATATTACAAATGTGTAAATAATGTTATATCCATTTAAAGCCCTATTGGCTAACTTTTAATATAGACACTTTATAATCTTGTCAGTTTTTACCTTAAAGTCAGCTGTCCAGCTTGTATTTATAATTATCTACTTCGTTAAGTCAAATCTAGGTTAATTAAAAGATTGACGTGTCTCAATCTAAAACATGCATGCATGCAACCAAAACCAAAAAGGTAGGCCTACTGTAGCCTACTACTAATACTTAAATTAGTCCAGCATGCTGCAGAGAGCTGTGGGGTAATGCGAATTACATAATTGATCAAGCATCCTCGAAATAACCCAATATCCATTTTATAATTAGAAAAAGGCTTGTGCAAATTGAGTGTAGTCGATCATGGTCAGTGAGTGGTCCATATGCTGTTGGTCGTTGATAATGCCGCAGAGGACCCCCCCTCTTGGCATTCACCGCGTGCCTTAATTGTATTGGGTATTAAATCAAGGTCCGCTGTGAACACGAGGAGTGGCGATCCATTCCATTTTGGTAAATGCCGTAGTAGAACATTTTCCCAAGGAGGTCAAAGATAGGAGGCATCGCAGTGGACCAGATCTTCCCAATGAGGTCAAAGATAGGAGGCATCGCAGTGGACCAGATCTTCCCAATGAGGTCAAAGATAGGAGGCATCGCAGTGGACCAGATCTTCCCAAGGAGGTCAAAGATAGGAGGCATCGCAGTGGAACATATCTTCCCAAGGATGTCAGTGGAAACAAGAATGCGCTAGAGTAGAGCCAGTGACAGAACCCAAAGAGAGCTGATACCAAATGTGCATGGAGGGTTTTATCATGCTATCTTCGCCATTACCATAACCACGTCCAGTGTTTTATTTGAGTTTGACTACAGGTTGAAAAAAGATAATAGGAGATTCAGTCAACACATCGGATAATGGATTCGTCCATTTATATCTATGTCCCAAAAAAAGACCGAGTGTTTGTAGTCGTTTCTCCAATGTCTCAAATTCTATCCGACGGCGCATGCGCCATCGTGCCACAGTCCGAAATGACAATAGCATATTTGAAGATGCTGTGTGACTACCAGAGCAAGACACTGCTGAGTGTAACTGTGTTGTTGTTAACTGAAATCCATCGGCAATAATAGCCTACAATTTAGGCGGTTCATCCTTTCAACAGAACAGCAAGGGAGGATAGCAACCCACCTTTGAGCCAAGAGAGACAAAGCCCAATGTCCGTTATTCCGCCGGCGCTTCTGCCTGAAGCGCGTTGAACACTGTTCGTTACGCAGATTCCCACAGGCCTCTAATAATCGTATGATTTGCTTTGGAAGTCGAGAGGACTTTTCTGCCCACACACGTTTGATTGCACGCACTTTCTCACAGGATGAATCAATAGGTTAACATGGACGTCACGCAATAAATAATCATTGGCCATGCAGCAACCACTTCCATCCCCACGTCTTAGGCCATAGGTGTGTTTAACCGTTTCGATTTGATGGCAATGTCGGAATGTTCACGTAGAACGCTGTCGGCTAGCGCTGACCATGGTGCTAACGACGACGCCCCACAAAGAGGCCTATCGCCAGCGGCCGTGGGCTGAATGTGGCAAAAATGATTACAATCAACAGAAATATGTTATCAAGTGATTTGAAGTTAGATTGGTCACACACAAACACACACACAATTGAATCCGGATCTGGACCTTTTTAGTATGGTTATTATCAGTAAAAACGTATATTATTATCATCACTATATTAATGATATAATATTCCTATGTCTATTTTAAATTAAATCAGACTCTGTTTACATGAGTTTGTAGGAAAAGAATGCATCTAAACTAGACCATTTTTTCCTTTTGGCTTTATCACACATTGGAAAGGTTGCCACAAGTCAGTAGTGAGTCAAGTCTTTTATTATTTGATTTATAACAAACAGAATTGGCTAGTTTAATTAATTAATTAATATAGGCTATGTACGTATATACATGAACAGTCACAATCCAACACAAAATACTATCAAGTGTGCAATCAACAACATGGATGATATATCTAATTGGCTAGAAAACATTGTCTCAAAGGAGAATTCCTAAAAACCCATTTACTTCATCTAAAGCCACGCACTTAGTTGTGGCTCTTCAGATTATACGTCTGCTAGTGTAACTTTCATCTGTGAAAACCAGCAGGCAGATGACGGTTAAACCGTAGAATACTCAGCATCATTCTGCCCATTAATTACAGACATACAATGTGTGTAATTGGTGGAGGTTAGTGACACCCTATACAAATCACCTTCCACTTCAAAAGAAGTGTGAAGCACACAATAGGCTCTCCCATTGAAAGAGATTGTCAAATGCAAGAGCTTTGTGATGATCAATATGCATCATAAAATCCTCAGCAAAGAGTTTAAGTATCCATGTAAGCAAGCCGTAGTCTGATAAAACTCAAACTGGTCAGAACATTCTGTACATGTGTTGTGTCCGAGAAGACATTTGACAGAGTAGAATGAAATAGAAAAAACATTTTATTGTCGGTTTCTATTGTATTCTGATCCTGGTGATAGAATATGCAAAATTCCCTGATGACAATCCCTATGAATCCCTATCCATTGCAATTAAGTTACTTTGACTGTTTGTTCTTGTTCATTTATAGGACCATTAACACATCTATTATAAAATACATTTATAAATATTGAGATCTGTGAGGTTCAACTCACTATATATTAAAATATTTACCAATATAAATGGATACCCACTAAAACAAAAGGGTCAAATGATAGTGAGTCGATGGTGATCCTTCAGGTCAACACGTTTGGTATCTCCCAGTAGGAGGAACCCTCCAAGGCCTGTGATATTTAAAAGGGTTAAGAGGGTGAAGACCAATGCATAGGACCTCATCTGGATCAGGTAGCCAGATAAGGAAACCAGCAATACACCTAAGGAGAAAATACACACACACACACACACACACATTGTATAGTAACAAGAGTGTCTCCAAGAGTGTCTTCACAGCAAATGTATTCAACAATTCTCAGACATACCCATGAAGGCACTGCACATATTCATGAAACCTGTTGCAAATAAGAAAGAAAAACATCAGAGATGTGAGCAGTGAAAATCCTAATTATACAGAAGGAAAAAATAATAAAGGTTCTTTATGACATACCAAAGAGAGCACCGGCATATGATGGGGCGAGGTCCTGCACATTGACAGACACACCGCTGTTCAACAGATGAACAGGGATTATGAAATTAGGCGACGCCATTTCATTATTTACATGTAAATGTACAGTAAATTCACAGAGCAGATACCGTTGTCCAAAATGGACAGAAGACAACAATCAACGTATACAATAAATAGTGGAGTAACTAAGGATTAGGGTGCTTAGTTTCCTGATTCCTCACGAGTGCAGGACAGCTGTAGTATTCAAAGTATGGGTAACCTTTGCAGTCTTGGCAACAACAGCAACAACAGCAACAACAAGTAGTGGTTAGGGTGTAAGGGTGTGGGTTTGATCCCTTGAGCAAGACGCCTAACCCTACCTACTGCTTAAGCAACTGGTATTACAGCCAGTGGCATTGGATACAAAAATACATGAATTTAATAAATAATGCAATGTAATAAAAGATTATAGTCATACTCAAAGAACAGTACGTCTACATTGACAACATTTGTACTACACAGCTGAGCAGTCTTTATGGAGCTGCGTAGCTCATTCTGCCTCTGAAGACTACAAGGCAAGCCTAAAAAAGCCTGACATTTTTTTGCCACCATTGTGGTGACATTTAATAACCACCATTAGTAAATGGCTGAGAGAAGGATGGCATTACAACAGCGCCAAAGTCTTGGTGCAGAGTTCTGTCCTCAGCAAAAAGGTGATACATACACGGTGTAACAAGGTATACATAGGGCCAAAAGGATAACACCAAGCTATGTGACTCATGCCTCTTGAAAACAAATGAGTAAACAACAAATTCAGTTTCAACAACAGCTCAGGTTTCTACCTAAAGAAAGAGCGCAGCATTCCACATATGTCCCAAAAAACAAGTTAAATGAAAAAGAAACACAAGCAGGTCAAAACAGGAACGGGCATCCCCAACGGTCAATACATATTTACCTGCTGTCTTTTAACTACACACCTGTTGGTGAAGGTACCAAGGCCCAGGACAGCAGAGATGGATAGCAAGGTGGATAGGAATGATATAGGCCTACACAGGATGATGATGAACACACTCGATATGCCCATGGCTATGAACTGAGCAGTCAAAAAAAGGAGCGCAGGATTATAGAAGACAATCACACCTTCAGGCATGGGTTCAGATCCCGGGCGGGACAGAGGGGATGAGTACACATATTACACATATCTGGCACACTCCAAGCTTAGATCAAGTTAAGATATAATATGATTGCTGATAGTGGCCAAACAGCTTACAGCTATATGAACATGGCATGTTACATTGTGTGTCACATTGTATGCATTGGAGTTACCTGGTTTATTTTCCTTACAGATGTCAAACAATATCCTAAAGCAAGAGAACATTGATTCACGTTTGAGACTCTGTTCATTTTGTTCCTTAAACATTGTCAAACTCAGAGGGACAATACGCACCTTTGTTGATGAGGAACTCTGAAAAGTATCCTCCACACAAAGAACACAGGAACGCAACAAGCCACGGGGTTAAATTGTACACCCATCCCTAACAGGGCGTACACACAGTGGGAAAGGTCTAACCACAACCATTCTGCAGTGCTTCTGTGTGACATTAAGCAAAACTATATCCACCACATAACAGCAACCCAGAAAATACTTTTAAGTTGCTACCAAAAAAAAGAAGAAAAGATAATACCATAGCATCTGGGAAACTATCTTTGAAGAATGTCGGCAGCCAGGAGAGCAGTGTGTACGAAGTGCTGCCGTGACACATGTGAGCAAACACCATGGCACTGGAGAGGGAGACAGCAGGTTGTATGTGTAAGTCTTTTACATGAGTGTAAAAATGCCATCTAAAGATAAAGGCGGATTAAAGCACTTTGATCGTACCACACAGGCCTCTTTTTAAGAAGGCCCAGCCAACCGAATCTTGAATAGCTCCAATATGAAACATTACTTGAGAGTAGAGGTTGAAGTTGTTGTCCTAGGTCACAAAATGACACAGGACATTTTTGATTGACAGCATTGAAGCAGGGAATGAGCAATGCTATTTTAAACAAAACTTCACTACAAGGGAAGGAGCAAAACATGTATTCATCAATCCCGGAATTATAATGGATGCCTTGCCTTTCAAAAGACACTGCCACACGATGAGTGCCCAGAATCCAGACAGTAAACCAGTGGCATAGAAGACCCTCTCCCAGCCATACCACTCTAGCAAAAGGGAACCTACCCCTCCCATCAACAATGTTCTGAAACAAATTTCAAACATGCAAATGAACAATGTATTTGTGTATGTATTTATGTTAACGATTGAGTGTTGTTCATGTGTATAAGGGAAGAAAGTAATTTCTTATACCCAAGATAGCAACCACTTCCGGCAATGCTTATCAAAAAAGATCTTTCTGCTTCCACAACACGCTGGGAGCAGAGGCTGGCAACAGAGGGGTAGAAAACACCTGCAAGAGAATGGCTCACTCACTCTAAGTATGCATTAAAAAGGTTTGCATAATATGTGTCTTACACATATTCTAAAGGGTGACTTACAATGGATGTAGTGTGAGGGAAGTTAAGTCAATGGTGACAGATACAATTTGTCCTACATGCATGAAGTGTTGAGGACTTCACATACAATTATTATGACATCCCTTTCCCAAAATTATAGACATTGCTATGATCTAAGACAGAACATTGTTATACCAGTACTTACCCTGTAACAGTCCCATAAGGAATCTTCCTACTGTCATGGCAGCCACAGAGTGAAGTTGCAAATGTCCAAGTAGAGGCGTAGCAGCTGTGATCACAGCCCAGGAGGCTGCTGAGAAGAATATGATCCTCTCTCCTCCAACTCTGATTTTTTATAGGAAACCCCAAACACATTTACGTCAACGCTGGTCAAAAGGACAGTGTATAATTTGAAGTTCTCTGGGCAAAGTTAAATATAGAAGATAACTGAATCATTGGCTAACTTGTCACTGGCATGTCCCCCCAGGATCTGTGTTAAACAGTAGCCCCAGTAGAATCCTCCGAGAACCAGGCCCGTCTCGGTCTTGCTCCAGTGAAATGTGTCCGCCATCGAGACAACACAGATTGGCATGGCCATCCTCGCGCAGTAGAGGAGGGAAGTGCCCAACAGCAGCATCAGAGTCCATTTTCCAGCTAGTGGCCTAGGAGTATGAAGTTATAAATCAAGGCCTAATACGTAACCAGGTAAGAGAGTAAACATGTATCAGCAAAGTAGTCAAACAACGCAGAATAAAACTCACCTGGGCCATAAATGTTGTCCCGCTGGATAATGCTCAGTATAATTGTTTTTCGTGAAAATCTTTGTCTTCAGGTGTAGATCAAACGTATTATTACAATTGTCTAATTGGCGACAGTACATAGTTTGTCGAGAGGATTTTGTTTCAGTTCGATCCTAACCCCTCTCCAGCACTGAAGAGATTTGTTAAAGCATGCAGAATGCCTCTGGCAAAGAAGTCAGACAGGTACAACTTGTGGTGACAAACTCAAGCTGCTGTACAGGCTGCAGTGAAAGAGAAACGCATCAGGAACTACGTGGCAGAATGCAAATATTAACATGTGACTCAAACAACATAACATAAATAAAAATATGATTCGCTAGTTTTGTTTATTTTCATATTTGGAAATCTCTTAAAAATCCTGAATAATAAAAAGGGATGTGAACTTTATGGGTAACACCATTTGTAAACAATATCTACAATGAGGCTTAAACAAACCAGCAGCAAGAATAAACGTTCCAAAAAAAGAAAAGCACTAGTTTAGTGTGTGTGTGTGTGTGTGTGTGTGTGTGTGTGTGTGTGTGTGTGTGTGTGTGTGTGTGTGTGTGTGTGTGTGTGTGTGTGTGTGTGTGTGTGTGTGTGTGTGTGTGTGTGTGTGTGTGTGTGACACACAAGCATTTTTATTTAAGTTGCAGGGCGTAACAAACGGTAAATACAATTATTGGAAATAAATATTGCGGCTGAAATAATGCCAGTCAAATGTACTCGTTTTACAAACCCAGCACCCAACATTAGAACAGACCATAATTACAGGGTGAAGCTGAACATTTTGTGTATAAAGCCCTCGAACGCCTGTCAAAAAGCAAGTCTTACAAATCTTCAATTTAGCATCAGAATAATTAAGCATTGTTCAAACCACACATTAACAATTATTTCCATTTCAAATTCAACTGTTACAGTATGGATACTGTAACAAATCTGAAGCCTTGTGGGGTGAAGGTATTTATAAAAACAATGGATGCCATTTCAGACACATTTATATCATAAATGGTGCTTTATAATATATGTATAATACTATGTAAGCCTGTGTGTATAAGTTGACTTGGTGATACAGAATGATTCAAAATGATGTCTTCAGGAATCCAAAAAGGACATAGAATTAAATATTGTTGACAGTTTGCACAAGGAATTTCCCCGTTATAAATACAACGATCAAAAAGAATGCCTTCTCTTTATACATTATGCGTTACCTGGTCAACACACAGTCGCTGACTGCTTATAAATTAGGGGTATAGAAAGAGTTGGTGTTTGTGTTGTATTTTTCACTTAGGGTCCTCAATGGTGCCCTTGCTCAGGTCAGTCATCTTGGGGTACTTGACTTTCTTCTGATCCAACTCGTTTTGAGCCCAGAGCAGCAATTTAAGCAGCTTAGCCAGCTTGGGTGTCGACTCCCTGTTTTCATAGTCCAGCACAGCTTGATTCACTTCACTCCACACCTGCACATTGAGAAATATCTTGCCATTAATATCTTATCAACGACCAAATTGAGGTCTATCATGTGCAGCCACAATATTAATACTCATCTCATCCCACCTTTTGGCGCTGCATCATGTTAAGCAGGTCTCCAAATGGAGAATCCTCTGGGTTGTCAAAGGCCAGGAGAGCCAGCGTTCTCTCCATCTCTGTCAGACACTCTCGACTCTCCTCCCCCTGCTCTGCCAACTGTGTCTGGGCAAACTCCAGTGCTGACTCAGTCTCCCTCAGACGGATTAGCTCAATCAGGTGCTGCTGCTGCAGGATGCAAAGAGCATGCAAAGTAAGATGGGAACCTTAAGTGTATCAAGCCTTTTGGCTGAGTTATTCTTCAAACAGCCAATGAGAACACTGTGATATTACCCACAGGGGGAAGGGAACATTAGTAGCAAATATTAGCACCCAGCTTTGTAAGGGCTGGAGAGCTGGGGCTCACTTCCTCCTGATCACGTGATAACTCAAACCATGGAACTACATACAATAATGATCCTTCGTAAATTGTCACCTTGTGACAGGTAGACTTACCTGCAGATGGAAATACAAGTAACGGTTGGTGTCTAGTAACTCTGGATGTAAGCTATTGATGAGAGCAATTGCTTCCTGTATCTGCCCCTTCAGGATCATCTCCCTGATCTTTATCCTTTCGTCCAGGGAGTCCAGATCTACACTGGGTTCAATTCCAGACTCCATGCGAAACTTCTCTGCAGCCTCCTTAAACCCCTCTTGAAAAAATACAAAGAGAAAAAAATAATTGAAGGACTTCTCTGGCTCTGTTCCCCAAAAAAAGAATATTGGTATACAATGGTGAAGCGAGAACCATGGCTGGGAATGCTTGACGCCATACCTGTTACAAGGTAATTCATTATAAGTCGATTCATATCTGCTCTCTGAATATGCACATTATTTAGCTTGTCCATCCACTCCTCTTTCGTGATGTCCTCTGGCTTTTCGGCATAACTCATCCTTGATAACCTGGACAGTGGAAATGCCATTGTGAATAATAAGAGCAAGACTGACACAGCTTGGTCGCACTTTGTATGTACACATACTGGCCTATAGAGAATATATCTGAATAGAAAGCAATGAGCAAAAAGAAAAAATAACTTTTTGCTCAATACGACTAACCATACTTGGTTGGCATTACGTATCTAAAGTCGCAGGACAATTCATTTTCCATGCATTGGGACACCAAAACAAACTAATTTCCCCACTCTTCTAACGCCTTAGCTAGTTAGCTGTCTGTGTTTCTGTCCAACCTACCGTGTAAAACAGTCCGACGATTACCCTTACAGGCGCACGCAACGAAACATAAAGTTGTTCATAAAAGTAGTTGTGTAATGATTTAACTAGAAATATGCATACGGATAACCAATCTATACCTTTTAGTCAAGCTAGCCCTCCTAGCTAATAAAAGTCCACTCTCGCGATACAAGAACCCCGGCCGGTATCTCCCCGATTGGCTGAGAAAATGATGACAATGATGTCATGGTTGCCAAGGCGCAGTGACCGATCAAATACGTTATTTGGGTTGTTCCTATAATATAGGATACATATCATACATACCATTAAACAACATTTTCAAACTGTTTAATGGTACCATTACAGTATATGTATATGACTTGGAATAGTATAATTTCAATGAAATATAATATGAATATGTGAGTTTATGATGTGTTGACTCGGTAGTGATTTGTAGGCTACTTTCCCCCAATATTTTCTTCTAGGGAAAATAAAGGAATAACAGCAGACACTACGGGAATGCTCTCTTGAACTGTGGCCAATCTTGCAAAGCCAAATCAAGCAAGCGTGTAGGGTCATACCATGTCCTTGTGTGCGTCGCAATCAGATCAAACTTTCAAGACTGCAAAATCACTATGAATTTGACTGTATTGTTGTATTACAATAGAAAGGGATAGAATAGGTATTTATTGCATACGTCTGGATTCACCTACATATGAGAACCCTTACACAAATCAGAGAGGTCATAGTATGGTAGTTTATGATGCTTTGTTTCTGATTGTATAGTTGTGGTTAGGCCAGTGTATGTGGATCTATAAGGGTACCATTGTATTTATTATTTTAATTTTAGTTTAATAGGGGAGCAAATAAAAAGTGACTTTCTTTGCTAAATAAATGCCTATTCCCGCACATTTTCTTTAGTCACTGAGTCAGATCAGCTGGAGAGGGTTAGAGTGACACTGCTTCTATATGTTATGAAACGGTCTGGTTCTATAATAAAATGTGAAATAAGTTAGTTGTAAGTTATTTCAATAGTCAATAGAAGTTATCTGCAGCCCAGTAAGTCACTCACCTAGTAGGTTAGAACTTACTAAAGGCTTACTTGTGTAAATAGAGATCAATAGAATAGCAGCCATAGCAGTAACTTGCAAACCAAAAGCCATAGTAACTCACCACTACATTGCTAAGCTAAGTGAATATTAAAATATATATTTTGATATAGATTAAGCATTGATTCTGAATCTGATCACTACTTTGCTCAATTTAGTGAATATGCAAATTTATATTTTATTTTTAATTAAGTATTTCTTCTGGATCTAATAACACTGCTAAGCTTTAAGAAAATGCAAATGTATATTGTGGTTAAGATGAAGTATTACATCTGGACTCCATTGCTAAGCTTAGTGACTATGCATTTTTACATTTTGGTATGGATGAAGTTTTGATTCTGGACCTGGTGGGCCATAACACCCCTCATCTTGTAAGATACTAATTCCGCCCATGTTATCCTCAAATAAGGTGTGTACCTATTCTAGTCATGTTTCCCTAAATAAGGTGTGCATTATAACCCCTGTGGCACCCTGTTTATAGCATATCAGCTTATCATAGACTGAGTAATAGGGTGCATATTTGTATGCAGTTATGTTCTCTATATGCTCATTGATTAATGCACCTCAATTAGGGCCTTAACTTTAGAAATTTGAGATGATTAAGATGTTGTTGTAGACAGTCAGTGGTTTGCTTTTACACTGGAGTTAGTTAATACATTGAATAGACTGACCACATGAAGCCTTCAATGGCAACACATTGAACATCATGTTTACTGCACTTAACTGTTGGATTCAGAGCGCTTGGAGAGGCTATGGCTCAGTCTGGATGGAATTATATTCAATTCTTAAGCAGCACAACGTTGGCTAGACATTCAACCGATCACTCTAATCTTCTATTTGAGTTATATCATTATACCATATTTATATAAATATTAAATACTACTGACCAGCAGGTCGGTTTGCAAAACGTGTTATCTATTTGCATTGTGTTTACTAGTTACCAAACGTCGCAGTTTCATGGTATCTGCAAATGGATGCGCAGTTTCCATTCGTTCAAATGACCCGCTGGAACTATCTGAAGCTACATGAACCACGTGACCGTCGAGCATTTTGACCCTCCATTGACGCAACTCTATCTTTCTACGGCTCTGCGCATAGGCTATGCCTGGTGGGGTCATGGGGGGAGGGTCTTACGTATTGCTGCAGCTGGCCATGGTTGTGTGTGTGCTGGGAATCTCATAGAAAGTGGGCTGGGCAACCTTAGTGAAACACTAGCCTATAGCTGAAATAATAGGCGGCAGGAATATATATTCTTCTACGTGTTAGAGGCGACTGAAAGGTAAGATCGCCTCCTCATAGATTGTATTTCTGCTCATTGACACCCATCCCACATTATCCTTGAAAAATACTGCTACTCCTGTCCTGTCTTATATGAAGAGCAGGCCATAAAGCAAATCAACATGGATGCTGTGCGCTAAAGCAGTGGTGCTGCTGCTGATGCTGGTGCAGAGATTATGCTTCAAGCATCGCATTTGCAAACTCTAATCCTTCATATCGATTATTTAAATGGGACTACACATTATTAAGGCACATTTGCAGCATATTTAGCAGGGAGTATGACCTATTTCTTAAACTGTTAAAAGCTACAAAGATTGACGGTAATGGGACATCCTAATCGGCTCTGTCAAAAAGATATCGTTTAGGAATCATGTGTATTTCTGGATATATAATATAGCATGTAGCACTATACAATCAGCATGCCTGTTGGCCTATGTTAACGATGCGCTTGCAGTAGCCTATACAGTATGGTTGTACAGTTTTCCTGGTATGTTGTCTGTTTATTTACAATCTCCATGATGTAATATGATCATTTACACAATCATGTATGTAATAAAACGAGATTGAAGAGCTGAATTTATTGTGTTTAATCAGCATAATATAGAAAAAGGATTTCGCAGTATCACTCTGCCTTCATTCATTCTAAAGAGCCTTAAGGCCAATTCAGCCTTCATTAGCCAGGTAGCTTTTAGCAAATTACCACGACCATTGATTTACAATCCATGACATTGGACTTTTTCATTTAGGCATAATTAAAGTGTCAATCAGAATTTATTTATTTTGTTGTTAACTGGTCTACTATATGCGGGGGAAAAAAACTAATATTTATAATAGACTGTAGGCCTACAAATGAAAACATATTTTGAGACATGACATCATAGGCCTACATGGTGGGTTGGGCTGTAGGTGTGACGCAATGCTATAGTCACGTTTTAAAAACTGTTCTTATTTCCTGTTATGTGTCCAGATTGTGGATTTAAGGCACGATGGCAGAACAGCAGAGGCAACGTTCTCTGTCCACCGCTGGTGAATCTCTTTACCTCACCTTAGGAGTTGATAAAGTAGCCACATCTGATGACATCAAGAGATCTTACAGGTAAGCCATTCCGTCAAACTTACATTATTCACAATTTTCCAGGTACACCAATACTAATAACATAAAAATAAAAACACTTTACATTCTTTTTCCCACAGAAAACTGGCATTGAAATTTCACCCTGATAAGAATCCCGACAATCCGGAGGCTGTAGACAAATTTAAGGAGATTAACAATGCTCATGCAATTCTCAACGATCCGACGAAGCGTAATATATATGACAAATATGGCTCTCTGGGACTGTATGTGGCTGAACAGTTTGGGGAGGAGAACGTTAACACATACTTTGTCCTGTCAAGCTGGTGGGCAAAGGTAAGACAAATTCCTCCTGGGTAGGCCAATTTTATACACCTACTAGTAGTACTACTACTACTAGGACTACTGCAATGACTACTCCTCCTACTAATACTACTACTGCTACTACTACTACTACTACTACTACTACCACTACCACTACTACTACTACTACTACTACTACTACTGCTGCTGCTACTACTACTACTACTACTATTACTACTACTACTATACTACTACTACTACTACTACTACTACTACTACTACTACTACTACTACTACTACTACTACTACTGCTGCTGCTGCTGCTGCTACTACTACTACTACTACTACTACTACTACTACTACTGCTACTACTACTACTACCACTACTACTACTACTACTACTATACTACTAATGA
Organism: Lota lota; assembly: GCA_026745465.1. NCBI lineage: Eukaryota > Metazoa > Chordata > Actinopteri > Gadiformes > Lotidae > Lota > Lota lota. Next base: position 527,477 of record JACYXH010000319.1, on the reverse strand, counting down.
TACTACTACTACTAATGATACTACTACTACTAATGATACTACTACTACTACCACTACTACTACTACTACTACTACTACCACTACCACTACTACTACTGCTACTGCTACTACTACTACTAGGACTACTGCAATGACTATTCCTCCTACTGCTACTACTACTACTACTACTACTACTACTACTACTACTACTGCTGCTGCTACTACTACTACTACTACTACTACTACTACTACTACTACTACTACTACTACTACTACTACTACTACTACTACTACTAGGACTACTGCAATGACTACTCCTCCTACTAATACTACTACTTCGGCTTCTGCTACGACTACTCCTCCTACTGTACTACTCCTCCTATTGTACTAATACAGTATTAGTACAATAGGAGGAGTAGTCATAGTACTAGTATAAATACTTATATTTCTACTACGACTACTAATAATTATACTACTACAACAACAACAACAACTTTCAACTACTACTACTACTAATAATGACAACACATGGGGAATGTATATTTTCCCTTTAATCCTAACCTCCATCCCTTCCTTCAGGCATTGTTTGTCTGCTGTGGCGTGGCCACTGGCTGCTACTTCTGCTGCTGTCTGTGCTGCTGCTGTAACTGCTGCTGTGGGAAGTGCAAGCCCAGGCCTCCAGAGGGCCAGGAGCAGGAGTTCTACGTTTCCCCAGAGGACTTGGAGGCCCAGTTGCAATCTGACGAGAGAGGTTAAATCCTTTCCATTTCCACTCTAACACTAAAAATGTATGTTCACTGTTTGACACTGTGCAGACACTGGTTAATACTGATGGGGGGGTTTTATCTTCTTCCTGTCTCTCACACAGAGGCCGGTGGTGACCCTATCGTGCTGCAGCCGTCAGCGACAGAGACGACCCAGCTGACGTCGGACGGTCACTATTCCACCTACCACACTGACACCGGCTTTAACTAACCTATTTTTCTCTTGGCCCACGGTCCTGCCTGCTTCCCTGTTCCACATTAACAAGATAAAAGAGAGGGGGCCAATCTGTTTCAACTTTGGAGAGTGGTGCTCTGCACCAGGAAAGGGACAAGCCAGCATGGTCCACCAAAGGAACTAATGAAGTTGCATCATTCACACCATCCCTGATTGCTCTACTAGCAATGCCCCCCCACCCCCAACCCCATAGAAAGTAAATGAAATTATCGCTTCCTTTTATGTTTATTCTTTTGTATTTCTGCGCCTTTAACCTACCCTCCCCCGTCTCTTTCCTACATTTTTCAATATGGTGTGAATGCATGCACTGTTTAACAACCACTGTTCCCATTTCCTGTTTTTCATTTGTGCATTTCTTTTTTTAAAGAAAAGAAATACAAGGCAATTTTTGTGCAATATGTTCTGATGAGTGTCATTCACCTAAGGTGAGGTTGATGTTATAATGCAAGAAAAATAGAGAGAGGATTGGCTCAGGGAGGAGTAAAGCTTGTTGGTGGTGGTGGTTTGTGCCATTGGTCACCATCCAAGAATATAATTGTCTTTTATTTGCGGATTGTTCAATTTCAATTCCTAATGTTATTTATTCATTGTGCTCCTTAGCTCATGCCATTGTCGGACCTGTTACCTGAGGCCGTGTTTGTTGTTTTGACTGTGCTCCCTTGACTTTGTTTTGATTGTGAGACATAAAGATGTTAAGGCAGATATACTTTAGTCTATCAGTGTCAGTCCCCCCTTCCAAATTACAGTATAAACCAGTAGGAAGGACTATTTTCACAGCAGGATTTGACACATAATTCTGTCAACCCATAGATTGCTTCATTTTAAATTTGGGAGTGTGTTTTTAAGGTTATAATAACAGTTGGCACATTTTCAGTAATACTGTCTAATCAGTGATTTGCACTTCATTCTTAAGAAGTCCACATAAGATCTCGCTAGCCCAGTTGTAAACAGATTATTCCTTTTCTATGTTTTTGTCGATATCATTCATCAATCAACCAGATCAATGCAGCACAGCAGGGCGTATTGGCATCTATTGTTCCTATACTTAACCCTTCTGTATGCTGATGTGTGAAATGATGTCGTAACAGCACTGTATTCAGCAGTTCTAATACGATCTGTAGATGAAGAATAATAATTCATACTATTGTCTGCACAGGTTTACTGCACAGGTAATTTTTATTTGATTCAAGCTGTATTTACTGTATTTTGTCAGACCCAAATTTCACATTTTGTCTGGGAGTAAGGTAAAGACTGTCGTTCGGAAAAAATAATAATACCTTACATTCATGCTTTTGTAAGGATTTGTTGTCAGTGGTTGAGAATTACGGTCATCGTAGTCCGATTTTTGTATTTTAAGAATGAATTAACAGTCTTTGACTTGATTACAATGCTGTGATGGTTTATCATTCCTGATTTATAACAGTACTTGTAAACACATATGCTCACAGTACATGTTATGTGTGAGCTAGCATTACAGGCAGCTCTAAATAGATTGACAAGATATCATTGAATATGCATATATATCATCACAAATTTTCCTTAAATGCCAAACGGTTGTCTCTTTCATACCTGTTAATAATGTGTTCTACTAGTTTACGATGGGTAAACTCCTATTGCCTACCCTCTGCTATTCAAAGTGTGGGTGTTGACCTCTGTGGCCCTTTTATGAGGTTTCCTGTTAACTCTGATATAACATTGATGTACCTGTCATGGCTTTTCATTGAGATAGTGGAAATGCTACTGTAACTGTTCTAAGTTTAATGCAATGTGTGTTCAGATAATAACAAAAAAAAAAACGATGATCAGTAAAAATGGTTCCATAAAACATAATATATAGTGTAAAGATAGTGAAATGGTTATATGATGCATTTTTGGAGTATTGTTTATTTCATTATTTGTCACATTATGGATGAAAATTGGCTATGATTTCAAGTGATATGGTGTTGTAATGTGACCATTAAATTTTGCAAGGCATTGTTAAATGGTTCAGGTTGCTTGTACATACACTTTGCTCATATAAAGTGTATATTTCTTGACGTTTATGTTGTAGCATGGTAACTGTGTGTCTGAAAGAAAACATATGGATCATTGATCTGATTTGCTGTTGTTGAGTAAATGTTCCTGAACATTTTGGCTTGTGTCCTTTTGTTATTATTTAGGTTTAAAAAAAATCATATATATTTATATATATATATATATATATATATATATATATATATATATATAGATAAACATAATCAATAAGTTAAAAGGAAAGTGATATTTCTGATAGGGATTCAATTGTAAAAAAATATATACATATAAGTAATATAGTAGATGGTTGTTGTTACAGACAACGGTCGAATATCCCGAATCTTTTTGTTCTCATTTTCTGTTGGCAAGAAATAAGGTTGAAAGCACTCCTGTGAAGGCTGGTTTTAATCAGCAGATGGAGACAGCTCCTCATTTTACAAACATATTAACGTTCAGCTGAAAGAGGTTTGCTTTTTAGCCTGAAGTACAACCGTGTTAGTTTATCGTGACCAGACAATGGTTGTGCTGTTCAGTCTATGGTTGTAAATTGGCGCTTTACTCCTGAAAAAAACTATCCTAATCACTACCAACCCCATCATTTTCATCATTACTTTCATCACAAACATCCAATATCACAATTCATACTTGGTTAAAAAAAATATGTAGTAGGCCTAGGCTACAATTGATTTATTGTGCTTGGTTTACACCAGGATGTAAGCTTTACGAACGTTTACGAATGTTTGTATAGGGTTATATATATATATATATATATATATATATATATATATATATATATATATATATATATATATATATATATATATATATATATATATAGTTCGTATAGGGTTATATATATATATATATAAACACCATTTTCTAACTATATATATAAAATTGTATAGTTTAGTTAGGAAATGGTGTTTTATTTATATATATACATAGATAAAACACCATTTCCTAACTAAACTAGACAATGACTCGGTTTTCCGATTTAGTTTTTTTTATTAGACTGCTTTTTAATGAGTCATAATAATCACTTTTTTTGTATTATATCTATATATCATTGCATATATTTTTATTATTATTATATTGATGCTGTTGTTATAATAATTATAATCATGTTGACGTTCTGATTGGCAGGTCTCTGACGTCTTAAGCAGGTGCGCTGGGATTGGACAGCAGAAGTACGTAGCATTTGTAAGCCTCTGCCTCGTCGAAAAACCTCAAGTGAAAGGATCAAGAATGAACCCGCAAGGTAAGCTGTGTTGTCGATAGCTAAGCGTTGGGTACAATGCACATTTACCAGTATATAGTTAGTTAAACGAATACCTTCTAGATGTGTAACCAAGACGTGTTTTTAAAACTATCAACCGGGCTAAGCTAGTTACATTAGTGTGCAACAGGTAACGTAGCACTCTGGCTGTTCGGCCATCATTAAGGATTCAGTACCCGGGACAGCGACACGTTGCACGCCAATATTGTACGCCAATATTGTCACACAACAACGACGACTTCTTTTCATTATTCTGCGGATGAAAGTGCTAAAAGTGATAAGAACATCATTGCTACTGTTGATGTTTTACTGGCTAAACTAAACCTATAGAACTTGCATGTATTTCTACCACTATAGCCTACATCGGTCGCCGATGGCAGTTCCTTTCACTGTGATGTAATCAACATGCTTGCAGGTTTTGGGGGCAACACGTCGATGCACATCTCCCCGGGGGCAACAGGAAATGGAACCGTGTCTTCCGATCTAACAGAAGAAGACTTCGACGAGCTGAATGCTGAGCTAACAAGGGTGATCATTATTTAATTGTATTTATTATAGTTGATAACTATAATAGTAGTTTAGTAGGGTTGTTGCTGAAAAAGGCTTCAGACACTACAAACAAGCTATTGTTTGAGAGGGCATGGCCATGGAAAGAGTTACAATACAAGATGCAGCCAATAATTTTTTTTTATAGAGATGAAGAAGTGCAGAGGAAGGTATAGTTTGTATAGTTTGGGGTGTGCATCCATCTGGGGTCCAAACAAGTGGAGATGAGAACAATGTAGCGTGTCCATAAAGGTTTGCATATTTGTAAGTTACACTGGGACAATATGACAATGGCTGGAGCCCAAACTCATGCATAGCAATGCATTTTTATTACAGGCCACATATCATTTCTTCCACACTCACATTTGAAAATGCAGAAGAACGTGGTTTTATATCTGCTGAGTTATGTATAGAATGGTTTTATATCTGCTGAGTTATGTATAGCATTGTTTTATATCTGCTGAGTTATGTATAGCATGGTTTTATATCTGCTGAGTTATGTATAGCATGGTTTTATATCTGCTGAGTTATGTATAGAATGGTTTTATATCTGCTGAGTTATGTATAGCATGGTTTTATATCTGCTGAGTAATGTATAGCATTGTTTTATATCTGCTGAGTTATGTATAGCATGGTTTTATATCTGCTGAGTAATGTATAGCATGGTTTTATATCTGCTGAGTAATGTATAGCATGGTTTTATATCTGCTGAGTTATGTATAGCATGGTTTTATATCTGCTGAGTTATGTATAGCATGGTTTTATATCTGCTGAGTTATGTATAGCATTGTTTTATATCTGCTGAGTTATGTATAGCATGGTTTTATATCTGCTGAGTTATGTATAGCATGGTTTTATATCTGCTGAGTAATGTATAGGTGGAAGATGAGATCCAGACCTTGCGGCAGGTTCTACTGGCAAAAGAAAAATATGCAATGGACATCAGGAGACAACTAGGCACGACACCGCTCAACAACATCAAAAACAACCTGGCCAAAGGATGGCAAGACGTGCAGACCTCCGCCCCGTAAGCACATGATCTAGTCACAGATAATCACATTGATATCGCAGCATTGTTGAATACTTGATTCTGATTGGTCAATAACGTTCCATGGGTTATTATTATTTTCCAATAACGGGAAACGGGATCTGTCGTGGTTTATATCTTACACATTGGCGTGGTTTGGATGAATTAACTTTAAATAATAAAGTTACATTAAATGCAAAACTTGCATTTGTTTTCCAGATATATGACAGCCTCTTCAACTTTAGATGACATCAGTAACTCCAACGTGTGAGTTTTGACACCATATCTTGTTGTTCTCCTGGTCACATGTGAACCCTTGGGAACAGGTGATAGGATTTAACAGGTAAAATCGGATCAGTGTCCTGTTAATAGCATAATAGCCTCACTGAGCAGAAGTAGCTGGGTTATTAGCTAGCAACGGTATAGCTAGCTTGTTGCATTTGTGCATGTTTGTTTGAGTGTGTGTCCAAATGTGGGTGTGTGTGTGTTGTCTGTTTGTGTGCAACTATGTCCTCCTCACACCAGTACCAAAGCTTAAAATTTCCTTGGTTCATGCCACACTGAGGTGTGTTTTCTGTTTGGTGTGTATAGGTATAAGAGGACCCAGGAGTCTCTCTCCTATGCAGGCCAGGTGACCACTGCTGCTCTGTCTACCGTGGGAGTTTCCATCACCAGGAGGCTTGCAGAGATGAGGTGCTGGCAGTATGTCTCATCACCAGTGCCTGTGTTTCCAGTTTCACTTCATTTGAATACATTATTCAGTATCGTGCAACTAATAACGTTTAAAACCCCACTGACAGTAGTGCTAGCCTTCATATATAATTTCAACATTTCAGTTTGTTCTTAGTCACACACACACACACACACTCAGATCCACTCCAACATGACACATTGTGTCTCTTTACAAGTCAATCATGATTCATTTTACTAATCGTGGCTCGTCATGTTGGCTGAGCCAGTAAGTTCATGTTGCCAATCTCATCACACGGTTGCATATAGAGTTGTGCCACATGGCATGATGACTGCGTTCTCGATTCAAGAGGGATGAAGCTGCTGATGAAGGAGTTTGTGAACTCATGTGTCATGTCTTTCTCTCCTCCCTAATGCTGCTGACCTATCAGAACTCTAGCCCTTCCAAGCTCAGCCCGGTAGGAATAACCTCATTGTGGTACAACTATGAAGATAGTGGTAAATGTGTTATTATACTATATACAAAGTATATTATATTACCTATATATCATGGATGTCATATGCAATAGACTATAGTATTATTTAAGTTTTCTAGTTCCACTCTGACCAGGCTACAGATGGCTTGTATCTGCGATCCCAACAGAGCTGTGATTTAGAATGATGTTTCCTTCTGCTGACGTAGTATACGGACCTTGTTCTCAGCCTGTTATTGCTGTAGATCCGGCTGCTGCGCTGCTTATCCCTGTTTTGTGTTTTGGTCTCTCCTTGTGCTCCCTCACGTCCACACACAGACCCCTGGGCCACAGCATCAGTGTGCCTGCAATGAGGTAAAGCTGAATGTTCATGGTAACTGTTTAACTGTCTAAAATCAATGTTTTTTCAGAGCATCATTCTTTTATCAGGAGTCCCTGGGACCAATTATGTTCATATATTTCTCTGGTATTTTCACTTTTCTTGTGAGGAAAATAACTCATGACCATGATACATATTTGTATTTATCCCATGTAGAACCTCCTCTACTTTCAAGTCTTTTGAAGAAATGGTTGGCAGTGTTAAGGTCAGTTGGCCCTTGTAAGCAGAAACAGTGTATTGTTTGTATCCATAAACAACAAGTGTGCAGCTCTCGTCACCATTTACTGTAACTCCCTTAGGAGAAGGTGTCAGGTGGTCGAGGAAACACCTCGGGGTTTGAGAAGCCGTCTTCACGTCACAGCTCAAGGGACGGACCCTTCTAAGAGCAGAGAAAAGGATTGATTGTTTGTTGTGAGATATAATCTCCTCCATGTTGTCTACATTCCTGCTAGCAATCTGAGGTTCTAAAAGTGTTCATTCAGATTATAATTGAACTGTATTTTCAATAGCCAATAATATATATTATGGGTTGGGGGGGGGGGGGGGGATATTGGCTCTTATGTGTTAAATAAACCAGAGTAAACCGATTCATCTTTGGAGTAAGTTATTATAGAATTAGACCGGGAACAGTTGCAACATGGGACGGTTGCAACAAGGCTTATTACTCCAATCAGAAACATGCTAGAGTGATAACACTCATACTGCACATGCTCAGTTAGACCCTCCCCCCACCAGGAAGAAAGAAAACACATTCAACATTTGCTGCTATATTTACTGACAAAAACCTGTTTTGGAGGTATTAAAGTATCTTTCATGAGCTGTATTTTTGTCATACTGTCCTGACCTTTTATATGAATTAATCAAAACTTACTTAGTTTGAATCATTGGGTTGTTGACATCTAAGTGAGATGGTTAGCATGTGTGATTGTCAGTGTGTCTAGCTAGCACATGGTGTTTTGTCATGGCTGAAAGGTTGGGGACAGTTGTAACAAGTTGTTGCAACTGTCCCCATGCTAAGCAGCCATATCAAAACAGACCACAGAACAGTATTTTTACAAGTCATTGTGGGGTACATAAAAGGACATCCAAGATTATGTTATAACGTATACATTTATAGATGCACAAGTCATTGGAGTTAATAACGCAATAACGCGATCATTTCATTATTTTGTATTAACGTTATGTTATTATTTTAATGCAAATAAGCCATTATTGTTTGTCATACAGTGAATAAATCATCTATTGTATTCTGTTTGTATTCAGTATGCCAAGAGTGAGGAAGAGGGTTACTAACAGAGGCGTTCCCCTCAATATACTGGAACGAGCATCTGATGTAATCAGGGATGAGGGCAGGTCAGTCAGGGCAGGGGCCAAGGACTTTGCGATCTGTCACACCACCTTGTACAGATTCCACAAAAAGAGAGAGAAACTTGCAGGTGAGGGATCGGATAAGTTACGGACTGCAGGGTACTGGACCGCCAGAAAAGTGTTCTCAGAGGACCAAGAGAGGAGCCTCAGAGAGCACTTAAAAAGGGCAGCTGACTTATACTATGGGTTGAGTCCCAAAGAGGTAATAAATAGTTAAGAGGGAGGGGTAGGGTAAGGGAGGAATAGAAAGAGATAGACACTATTTAGTGTTTACATTTTATAAAATTGTTTTTATAAATCTTTCCCCCAAAGTGGAGTGAGACCAGAATGGCTGGTGTTGACTGGTTCACTGGCTTTCTAAAGAGGAACCCCACTCTCTCGAAAGGCGTCCCCAAGCCACGAGGCTTTCGAGGGCAACCAGCTTTAGTCAACCAAATGTGAACAATTTCTTCGACAATTTCAGCAAGGTTTTGGACGAACACAAGTTTGGACCAGAAAACGTGTGGAACATGGACGAAATAATATTATAGTATATATTTATTTAGTCATATTTATCATGTCATGTCATTGAGTTTTATTTGTTTATGCGTAGAACATAGGCCTAACTTGAGTCAATGTGCAGATGTTACAGATGCTATTCAATCTCTCCATATTTCAGTGTTAGACAGGAAGAATGGAACAATTTGCAATGCGACAAACATTTATTAAACATATATTTACTGTACAAAACTGCAACTGTTTTCAAAATAGATTTTTGTCACACTTCAATGAATGTGAACTGCGACCTTGGGTTTCCTGAAAGGCACACAGACAACCCAAAATTACACAGCTAATAAGCTTTTTGGTATACTTAACATATACTTCTTTGTGGTTTTCTTTTCTCTGATTATATTTTTTGCCTTCTGCTGCATAGTTTAGTTTTTTTCTATCTCCAGTGCCTCCTTCTCAGGAGTGTCTAAGGATGGCAGTGGAGCGTCGTTTCCTGCCTTTTGCACTTTCTTTTCTTGCTCCAACTCTGGGATGTGGCCAGATAGCTTATGGTGAGAGTGTTCTGTACCCGTCCCAGAGGTTGATGGTCTTGAGGGAGATGTAAAGGAAGTTGGCCCTGCCAGAAGAGGCACATCAGGAGGTGGAGCTGCCTGAGGAGGTGGCCCTGTCGGGGGAGGTGGCCCTGTTGGAGGAGGCACTGCAGGAGGTGGAAGAGGACGGTCAGCGACCAGGGATGGTGCAAAGTCACATTCCTGGAATATCTCCCTATTAAATGGCCAAATCCCTGTGCATCTAAATCCTGCCTGCCCATTTGTGGGTGTTGCTGCCTGTGGCACGCTGACAATACCTGGGATGTCGTAAATCTACATTGTCAACCCAGGATGGGTTTTCATCCAGGAGTCGCAGGATGAGTTGACAATTCTTTTAAAGGGCCCATACACACTTCTGTCGAGTGGCTGCAACTTGTGAGAGCAGTGGAGGGGGGGAAGGATAGCAGGACAATGCCATGGCTGCGGCAGAAGTTTATGCCTTTCACGGACAGGTGTGAGGGGTGGTTGTCCAGAATTAAAAGAACGTTGGATTCTGGGGAGCTCTTCGTATGAAGCTGGAAGTGCTTTAAGTAATGCAGGAAATCAGCCTCTTGCATCCACCCTGATCTGTGGGCTGTCCCAGTGCAGCCAGGTGGGCCATCCCGGATGAAATGTGATTTAAAGTGCACACGTAGAAAAATGAACATCGGTGATATGGCATTCCCAAGTGCATTGATTGCACAGGCTAGTGTGAAAAGTGTGCCTCTTTCTGCTGAGGTGGCTGCACTAACTTGCCTTTCACCACGTCTTGCCACAACCCTTTCGGGACTTTGGACCGTTGTTATCCCTGTTTCGTCCATGTTCCACACGTTTTCTGGTCCAAACTTGTGTTCGTCCAAAACCTTGCTGAAATTGTCGAAGAAATTGTTCACATTTGTTTGATTAAAGCTGGTTGCCCTCGAAAGGCTCGTGGCTTGGGGACGCCTTTCGGGAGAGTGGGGTTCCTCTTTAGAAAGCCAGTGAACCAGTCAACACCACCCATTCTGGTCTCACTCCACTTTGGGGGAAAGTTGCATTTGTAGTGAGAGGCTAGCTGAAAGGCAAACTTCCACACCTGAACATTTTTATAAAATGTAAACACTAAATAGTGTCTATCTCTTTCTATTCCTCCCTTACCCTACCCCTCCCTCTTAACTATTTATTACCTCTTTGGGACTCAACCCATAGTATAAGTCAGCTGCCCTTTTTAAGTGCTCTCTGAGGCTCCTCTCTTGGTCCTCTGAGAACACTTTTCTGGTGGTCCAGTACCCTGCAGTCCGTAACTTATCCAATCCCTCGCCTGCAAGTTTCTCTCTCTTTTTGTGGAATCTGTACAAGGTGGTGTGACAGATCGCAAAGTCCTTGGCCCCTGCCCTGACTGACCTGCCCTCATCCCTGATTACATCAGATGCTCGTTCCAGTATATTGAGGGGAACGCCTCTGTTAGTAACCCTCTTCCTCACTCTTGGCATACTGAATACAAACAGAATACAATAGATGATTTATTCACTGTATGACAAACAATAATGGCTTATTTGCATTAAAATAATAACATAACGTTAATACAAAATAATGAAATGATCGCGTTATTGCGTTATTAACTCCAATGACTAGTGCATCTATAAATGTATACGTTATAACGTAATCTTGGATGTCCTTTTATGTACCCCACAATGACTTGCAAAAATACTGTTCTGTGGTCTGTTTTGATATGGCTGCTTAGCATGGGGACAGTTGCAACAACTTGTTACAACTGTCCCCAACCTTTCAGCCATGACAAAACACCATGTGCTAGCTAGACACACTGACAATCACGCATGCTAACCATCTCACTTAGAAGTCAACCACCCAATGATTCAAACTAAGTAAGTTTTGATTAATTCATATAAAAGGTCAGGACAGTATGACAAAAATACAGCTCATGAAAGAATTTGCTTTCATACCTCCAAACAAAGTTGTTGTCAATAAATGTAGCAGCAAATGTTGAATGTGTTTTCTTTCTCCCTGGTGGTGGGGGGGGGGGGGGGGGGGGGGGGCACTGTGCATGTGCAGTATGAGTGTTATCACACTAGCATGTTTCTGATTGGAGTCATAAGCCTTGTTGGAACCGTCCCATGTTGCAACTGTTCCCGGTCTCCCCTACATGGAATTGTCACACAGTGTTAATCAAATACAACTTAGAATAGGCCTATGTCATAATAAACGACTCATTATAAAGTCTCCCTAATATAGTCATTCAACTAACAGCAGACCAGCACTTGTACGAGGGTAGCAACTGGATTTAAAAGATTTTCTAAATCCAAAGCGTCCGACCTGTGACATTGAGCTGCACACACGTAACCATGGTGCCAGTAACATGTTTTCCTGGGATGCCGTTTCCCCGCCCACGCGCCCTCCCATCGCCCATGCGTCGTCCACGTGCCCCAGAACCGAGTGCCCGCGACTCGTATAAAAGCTAGTGTCGTTCAAGGTTCCACAGCAACAAAGTAGAGCTGCCGTGAAATGTCCAAACAGATAGATTGCCCTCCAATGGGACATAAAAACGTTCAGTAGCTCTTATTAACATCAGCTTTGCCAGCCGAACCTTAACCGCCGTTTCTGCTACCAACATCTCAGTAAAAACCAAAAGGTAAGGATGACTTTTATTTAATTTTCTTGCTTTCTTCAGTGTGGCCAGTGACTGTTCTCTTTCACTGCAGCTTTTTAAATGTTAAGAGTCAGTAAAAATGGTGTAGGCGTATAGGACCACTGTATAGTTCGGCCTACACATTATTCAGAATGCATGAAGGCTTCTACCATGATAGTATTCATCTCTGATCTCGTACCAAGTTGAACTCTTCGAGTGCACCATGCAGAGACTTCAGCTACACCGCTACCATTAGAAAACCAGTCCGATAGCCTTATGTTTTAATTAGTTTGTTTTATCTCGTCTGTGCTGCCCGTGTAGTAGGCATGCACAGCGGTATTACAAAAGCTCCGAGCCGTCTGGAGTTCGCCTGCTGTTGTTTCCTTAAGCTGCCTTGGAACAACCGCATCGGTCTAGTTTTACAGTTCACACTAGGTGGTCTGGTTTGACCTTGTTACATTCACAAATCTTTCAATATTTATCCTCAACTTCAAAATATAGTAGTATTACAATAGAAACAGTGAAAGTGTTACAAAAGTTATATATTTACAGAGTGTATTTACTAATTACTTTTAAGGGTTGTCCACACCTAAATCATCAATATTATATTTCCCTATGGTATAGTTATTTATAATGACACGGCAGAATAGCAAGTGCCTGCATTGAACCAATGCCATGGCAGCCTTCCTTGCTCATGCAGCACAAATCCATGGGAGGTGGCATGACGGTCATTGAATCCACACACAGTCCAGCAATTTGAGTCAGAAGAAACCAGATCCTCTAGTGGCAGCTGGTGATGCACTCCGTATGTCTGAAGAGTAAAATGAAAAGGATGAGGAGATAAAGCATTCGATGGTGCCTTTTCCTGTGAACGTTCTCGTGAAACTTTCCATTTAATCATGACTAAATGGCAAATCTTTACTTGATCGTGATTTAAATGGCAACTTTATTGCAGCTAGGCAATTTTCATTCAGAATCCATAAAAAAAGTTAAGTCCCAATAACTGACTTGTCTTAGTTTTGTAGAAGTGTGGCAAGTTTATTTTCCTCCCACAGTGTTATTTATAAAGGATTATTCTGTTCTTTCCCCCTCAGTCTACCATCTTTACGTGGTTTCACACCAACAAGGTCGGACAAAATGGCAGCGATCCCATCGAGTGGCTCCCTCATCGCAACTCACGATTACTACAGAAGTAAGTGATCGTCCATTCGATCGTGCTATAATTCTTTGATTTTTATAAGATGCACCACAGCATTCGACTGATGTGAAATATATTCCCACCTTTCTTTTTAGGGCGCATAGGGTCCACTTCTAGCAACAGCTCCTGTGGCAGCTCAGAGTACACAGGCGAGGTCATTCCACACCATCCAGGTATGCAACAGGTCCCCAGTCAGCTAGTATGTCATATCTGTATTCATTTCTGCCTAGTGTTTGAGTTGAGCTTCACTGGTGGTCCGCTGTGTTCTACCAGGTCTGCCAAGACAGGATTCTGGTCACTGGTGGGCTTCTCTCTTCTTCGGGAAGCAGAACCCGACCGCCATGCAGAACGGCTCGGACTCTCAAAAGTGAGTTGGTTTGCGTTTGCGGTGTTTCTAAAAAGGGGGAAATGTATGCAAACAACAACTTGTCTGATTCCAATGATCCAACTGTTGACAATGACAACGTTTCAGGAACGGAGTCTACACGGTTACAAACGGAGAGATCACCTGCATCGCTCAGGAAATGGTTCGCAAGAGACAGCTCAGCGAAAGCAGTGACGCTGGGAAGTTTGAGACGGCGCCGACGATGTCCCCCCCAACCGCTTCCTCCTAGATTCCATTGGCTCCTGTCATCCCCAGCCTAGTGCCCAGCGGCCTGCCAATGCACTCACATAGTCCTTCACCAGGAGATGGAGGCAACGGTGGCTTGTTCTTAGGCCTTCTCTTTGTTTGTCTTTATATGTATAGAATATTTTTATCTTGACCAAAAACAGTCTAAACATTTTAATGCTTATTTTCACTTTTTACACCGTTCATTTTGCTGTCAAATAAAAGACTTGCAGCAAACATTGCAATGTTGTGTTTTCATTTTATTTTCATTTGTCATAACTAAATGTATATCCAGACATGATACCATGGCACGTTTCATACTTATCCTATTGCACATTATAGATTTGTCTAGGTTGTTCATTTGAGCTTCCCTGCATGATCATTTTATTATCGAAGATTCTGGAGTACCACTCAGGTTTAGGACCTGGTCACATTTATTCATTTTTTTCAATTAAATGTTAAAAGATATATGTTATAAGAGGAATTACTGACTTTAGCCTACCTGCTTAACGGACACAAGCCGTTTATCTTTGCTATGATTAGGAGCAGTTAATTCACTGGATTATACCGTTTAGATAACAGCACACTCCTGTAGCAGCTGAATCCAGGTCACCTGTTGGAACAAGCAACCGGCTATATCCCCCCCCCCCCTCCTTGCTTTTCTCCATTGCCACATTTCAGAGCCATGAAACCCACACACAGACTACTGACGGTCTGTTATACACAGTCTTAAGATCAAGACCTTATGGTGAGATGGTTTGTTAGTATTTCATCCACTATACAGCCTATTGAGTTCTAGAAACAAAGTGGGGACGCATTGTGTTCATCTCACTTTTGGACACAAAATGTCACATTATTACAATGATTTAATTAATGACCCTGCCTACATTGACCCCCAACTTTTCGCCTACACTGAATTCAAGATTATTTATTTGTCCCTAAGTTTTTCCAATGTAGGCTAAAGTGTGTTTGAAAGCTAGTCTGTTGATATAGTCATTTCTTTAGTTTGCAAGCCACTGCCCTGTAAGCAGCTGCTGCTGTGAAAGACGTGTCTACAGTACATTAGCAGCCGAGTGTGCGAGTAAAGCCCTGTGTTGTCTTTACTTGTCTCTCATCATTGTTTATAGTTTGGGCACGTTTCCACATGCAACATGATACTGTTTTGGGTGACACACTAGGTTTTTCTAATGCATACTGAAGGTTAGACGTTTGCTTTATAGGCTGTTCACTTTACAAGTGCACATTTTGGAAATAAACAAAACACCATTGTTATTTAAAAAATTGTCTCTTTTTACTTCATATTTCTGACTTGCACTTCTGCTGTGACAACCACATATCCCATAAGGTCTAAAGTACACACATATCCTCTATTAACTGATGTTGTGTATTTTTAAACATCACTAATTGCTTAACGGGATCCTGTGCCAAATGCCCTCAAAAAACCTGCCAGACATTTTGAAATGCATGCTCACTATGAATAGATAAAAAGATAATCTTGGGGGAAGACTGCATATAGAATTACTACATTTCATCTTTATAAGTAATTTCCACATTTTCAACATACGTTGAAATGTAGGACCCTATTTAGTCTTTTTGCAGTAAAAGGGACAACCTAATCATCGAACAATTACTCTAATAATTCTGCCCTACCGTGCACTCTGGGAATGTTGATGCAAGCCGTACCGAGCAACTTTGTCTAGCTGATACATTCATGACTCACCGCCTACTGGCTTGTAACAGCAGACCTATTCCTGGCATGAGTGCAACGTGTTTCTAAAATTGTTTCCAGCCCTGTTCCAAATGAAGCCCAAGGAGTCGATGACATGGGGGCTGAGGGCTGTTGGCCTGTGGCTGAGGCCACGCGTCTCTCATCCCCTCAGAGATATTGTAGGTTACCCTGTCCAAAGGTGAAACCCCACCATGTATAGACAATGATCTGTTACAAACAATTGTTTCTCAATTTAACAATTTATTTGAGCAATCCATAACATGTTGTACTTTTTCGTCTAAGATAATCAATAGGACTACACATGTACAGTAACAATTTGTATTGATATCAAACTTTCCTTATGATAATACATTTTACTGCTGAGGGCATGTAAATGATATTTGTTAAATTGAGAAAACAACACTTGCTGACCTTTAGTCTATAAAAGCATGACGGCCTCAGAAGTCAAGGAAGTTATATTCTATACAGGTGGCTGTCTAGACCTAAGATTTCAGATCACATTTGTTTAAATAAAAAGGGAATCTGGGCCAAAGGCAGCTGTGGGTATATCCTGGCTCCTGACCTTTCACCTACACCAACACTCAGTCTCAGTCAGACCAGATGATCAACCTCTCTGACCGATAACTCCACTTGGGAAGTCCGCGTTTGTACTTATTTATTAAATTCTTTGATAAGCCGAACTGCAAAAACACCACTTTCGTGGTAATCTGTTTTCACCGCCTGTTCTCTGTGTAATCAGTGACCTCTGTCCTGTGTGCAACGGCTCCGGTGGCATCCAGTTACATGGCTATGTTTGAACAGCAGCATGGAGGGAGGGAGCCTGGGCAGTGTTTGCAAACGTGGAACTAAATTTCTTTTTTGATCATGTTCTTTTTTTAAATTCAAGGTTTCAGGCCCTAAGAGTAAATATGTTCCTGTTGTTGAACCTTCTAGTCATGGTGGTTTCACTTTTTTTCCCCGTTGTTCCGGGAAACATGTTTAGGGGAAATAAAACAACAACGAAAAACCAATTAGCTGGTTAGTTTGAGTTAAAAGAAACACCATCCCATCACTCAGATAATGGATTCTTTATTATGGCCGGCAAAGACGCCCAGTCATCATCATTGTGTTTCACTTTTATAAAATATCAATTTATTTACTGGACACTACATATTGTAGGCTAAAGGCTACGTGTAACAAAAAGCCAGTGGCAGTGTCTCATTACTGCCCAGAAACTCTCGATTCTGGGACTTTCATGTGGAAATCAATGGAATATTCCATTGATTTCCACATGAAAGTCCTTTAATCCTGCCAGACCTGTTTGACTCAAGGACTTGATTACATTCAGACATAACATGCCCTCATTGAATATGGCCTTACAATCGCATATAGAGCTTCTTAGTTCATGGTTTATTATATCTACACCCTGTAGATATAATAAACAGATCTATGGATGGTTTTGAGTCACGTGTGTGTGTGTGTGTGTGTGTCTGTGCATGTGTGCATGTGTGCGTGTGTGTGTGTGTATGTGTGTGCGTGTGCGTGTGCGTGTGCGTGTGTGTGTGTGCGTGTGCGTGTGTGTGTGTGTGTGTGTGTGTGTGTGTGTGCGTCTTATCTAGTTTAGAGAAGAGAGGCGTGTTTGCCAACACTTTAGGACCCTCTTCCCACTGGAAAAATAAAACAAAACATCCTCTGCCATTCCAATCTCTCCATTTGAGTCTACTGCTCTCTTGTGGATTAGGCCACTCATGAATAAAAAAGTATAGAAATGAGGCTATGACAGAGAGACGGATAGACAGAGAAACAGACAGATCCAATAAACAAGCGGTGTTTGGAGTTTGATAACTCGTCGCACTATTTTATTGAATTACTGACATCTCAGAAGAAGAAGAGAGCCTTGCCACTTGCTGTTTTTTTCACCATAGCGTTGATGCAACACTGAAAAAAGCTATCTCCAAACAAACACAAGTCTCTCATTAGTGGCTGATATGTAGGAGGCAGAGAGAATCCCGCCGGACAGCTTTGCATGAAACATACAAATGAAACGGGTTCAGCCTTTTTCGTTTTTCTACTTTTTTCGTTTTTTTGTCCTTTCACATATAATAATAAATATCCAGACGTATAAACACTCCAAAAATCAAAATATTAAGTCACAGATACTGTAAAAAGCTCACTTTGAAATCACAATGATAAATGTACAAAACAATAGACATCTCGTATAAATGTTATGGTTTTCGGTAGAGGCTTAAACGTTTTTTTTTGTGAGTTTTTAGATTCATGGATAAAAACGTAACTTGAAGATTCAGTATTTCCTGAGGTTTATGGGTTCCCCCTTTGAAGGCCAGGAGAGGGGAATGGCTTTTATGTTACCAGGGAGAGATTACAACCCGTCAAAGCGAACACCACCCAGGTAAGGGGTTTCACCTCATGGGCCGAACAACACAATATTCTGAGCAATTACGATAGTACATGATGGATTTTATCCCCAAGGGTTAGTTTAATGATTAATTATTTTCCTGGCCACAATGTCACATGTTTTTAGATACATGTTTTACTAATGTAGTGGTCTTGATAAGTACTAAACGGTCCACTTTGAGATGTTGTGAAGCTCCCCTTTACTTAAGACTTGACAGTTTGAGGTGCTTAGCCACCACCATACCAGTCATCCAGGCCCACTCCGACCGCAATGGGTCAAAGGTCAAAGTGGTCACATCTGCATTGGATTCAACTATAAAAGTAAATATGAAAAAAATAATGTATGCAGATTGTGGCAAAGGTGAGAAATAAAAAACAGAGAAAAAAAGCAAGTTGTAAAACTGTACATGTAAACATCACACTTTCACTGAGTCCAAAACCAGAGGGGGGGGAATTACAAAGCTTCACACTGGAATATACCCCTTGCACAAAGCTACAATCTCTTTTCAGTGCAGGGGAGGTGACAAATAAAATCATATAAATAACAATAACAAAAATCTTACAGAGCACCACCAAATAAAGTCATAACAGGCAAGGGTTTAAAAAACCACTTCGATTTTTTCTAAACAGTGCTGTACTCACAGGAAAATGAAATGTTTCAAACATGTCTTTTTTTTATCACTCTTTGTACAGCTATACAGTACATTTATCTGACCACTTGAGCAATCCACAAACTACCAGGGCAATTTTCATTAAACATCAATACGTTACATTTTCCAGTCAATACAAAGATAAATTCGATTGGCCATTACAAAAAAAAAAAGATGTCCCCCAGGGGCTGGTCCTCCTCGTTCACGGTACCTCCAGCGCAGACCCACGTGTTCATTCTCCGTGGAGACCCAAAGACATCGATACAAATCTGCAAGCAAAAATATTTAGGGGACGGGAGCTTTGGATAGACGGTGGTAAGAAATGACGGATGATGTAGAACCACCGTGCACAAGCTTCACTTTTTAACATTGCGTGTATAAAATGAGTGGGAAAGCCACCGTGCGGTTGCCATGGCTACTGTGATAGATAGTTAACACGAAGCAGTTGGGAGGACAGAAAAGGAAGACGTCTGTGGGGACCAGGGTGGCAAGTTCAGAAACTCCATATTTTTTCCTACAGTGTGTTAATTACTTTCCATTTTGAATCTACAAATTAAAAAAATGAAGATAAACGTGTCGTGTCCAAATGTGCTTCTATATTAATAGACACAGTTGCACACCGATTTCTAATTGTCCAGTGTGCTATCTGTCCACTAGATGCTGAACTGAAACAGATATTCCAAGTGAGGTAAAGACACTTCACTGTATTGTGTTACCTTAATCCTGAGCTATAAAGTGCTTACAAACTTGCAATAGATAATATAGTTGACAATTAAAATGTAATGTGGTCCAATTATAATGGGGTCGTGATATCTGCCTTTGCATTAGGTTTCGTGTAACACTTGACTGGCCTAATATCATTGCTTGACATCCATATATGCATGGGCAGCGATACACTGGTCATGTATTACAAATGCTAACTAATAAGGTTGGAATTTGTAATAAATACAGAAATATAATCATCTGACGCTGTCAAAGCAACAAGGCGTGGGTCAGGTTAGCTGTTTGAAGAGACCTTGTTTCGTTGGGAATGTTTCCGACCACTGAATCACTTCACTGGGTCACACACATTCACTACAAAATAGCTATGAAAGGGTCACTCCATTTCACACAATCAAACAAAGGTGTTAATGCTAACACTTACATCAAAGGGTAAAAACAAAGAAATGTTAAATAAAATACACAACAGAACCACATTTACATACACCAACACGGCAGCATTTGTGCTGAGTCCTCCACTGATTCAACCAGTAAAGTCAAGTGTCTTTTTCTGAGACTGTGCTCTCGATCTGGCTATGGGTATACTCTGTGTGCTCTCTGATCTCCAACACACACACACACGCACACAAACACACGGGCGCGCACACACACACACACAAACACCCTTGCGGCAATGTTGTCAGCGTAAACTGTGATGTGATTACATCTTTTTCAAAGATTGTCTTTTGCTTTTTTTTTTAACAGTATTTTGTTTTCATCATGACAGGAGGGTGGAAATGTAGGGATGTGGTAACAAAGGAAAATCATCAATGTTGTTGAAAAATAAAGATGAAGAGTTGAGTTATATATATATATATATATATATATATATATATATATATATATATATATATATATATATATATATATATATATATATATATAGGGATGAGGGAGGTGGGCTAGCAGCCCAATGCATTTCGTTCTACACACCCTCATGCTAGCGACGGCCTCCCAAGATGGCTACATGTAAGCTCAATGCGCCAAAAAAAAAAAAACTATTTTCACTGAACAATTTCTGCACATAATGACCCAAAAAATCTCTAGAGTAAAAAAAAGACGTTTAACAATAAATCACAATTACTTTTTTTTACCAGGTCCCTTTTCTTAATCACGGCTGAACGATTGGTTTCAGTCGATAAAAGTGTCTCAGAAATGAGGTTGGAGATAAAGATCAGTGCTCACAACAAAAACAAACGATAAAATTGAAATCGGCTACAATGCTGCGTGGGATAAACCATTGTACTTCTTTAACAGTTGAAATTGGAGAAGAAATTGTACACTCTACTTTCTTCCACATTAACTCTCCCCGAAAGCTCTTTCAGACTAAAGAACAGCAGATTGATAGTTATTCTATTTTTCCTTCTACTAAGCACCTTCTTCTTGTGATTCTTCTACTGATTATCTCAAATATTGCACCTTTTCTCTAAACGTTGCCTAATCAATATATCAATCTCCTTTTCCCTGACAGGTGTCTGCATGACTTAGTTTGCATACCCAGGCTTCTTCCAAGCCTCTTCTATACTTCCTGTATGTTGACCATGGCGATAATATTCATCCCAAAACACCAACCAAAAATATAGTCATGATAACAAATACACAACCATTAATCATAAGACACCGCAATAGAAGAGGAGAAAGAGATTACGTGAAAGTTAATTGATTTGTTTGAGATTTGTCATTTGAGAGACAGAGAAACGGATTATGTCCCGAGTGAAAGATGTCGAATATATTTACTGTCTAAATTCCACCTCTCATTTTGTTTCTGCTTTTTCTTTTGTGTGTTTTTACATCAACACATCCAGGCCATTGAGGTTTGCAGTTCAGCGGCAGGTTGCCACATCTGTAGCAGCAATAAATGTAAGTGGTTTTACTATGCCATTTTACCCCCCAAATTGTACACACTTTAGTGAATGTGGTACTTTTCAATCAGCAGATAATTGTCCAGATCCAGTGATCCAGTTAGATCACTGCATCTCTATTGTGTTAACTGGCACTAATTGACTAAAGATTAAGACCTGAGAAGGAGGGGAATAGAGATGGGATGTGAATTAGCTGGAAAAGGAGATGGGTTTGAGATAATGTGGCACTAAGGTCAAACTTAACTGAATGCATAACATAAAAAGATATATTTCAATCCTGGGATACATTTCTTTAAAATACAAAACATCAATTAGGTAAAGGAACCATTCCTACAGGACCATTTGTGCGCTGCAGTTTTTACCCTTGTACGTTTTTGTGCCTTCGTAAAGGAATTCATAGTCTTCCCCCCGCCCTCCAACCATGTGACTTGAGAGTGATGCAGACAGACAGCCTCGGAGAGAAGGTGTTGGCACGGTGTAGCCTAGCTTAGCTTGGCTAAGCTTAGCCTAGCCTAGCTCAGGCTCAGTTCTGCTGCAGGATGAGGTTCTCCAGCTCGTCCGCGGAGCGCAGCAAGAAGGCGGCGGACTCCCTGTACCCGGCGATGAGCTGCCTCACCGCCGTGACCTCGGGGGGGCTGAGCTGGGCCGACGCCCCGCCCCCGCCTCCACCCTGACCGTGGCTGTTGGAGCTCGAGGAGGAGCAGTTTGGGGCCACGGACTTCATACTCAGATCTGTGGGGCCTTTGGTGGGGGGAGGGGAGGGGGGGGGGGGGTTCAGAGAACAGAGAGAGGGAGAGAGGGAGATTGTCTCAGTTTTGGAGAAGATAACAATGAATATAGTTTCATAGCAATCGACAAGGAAAGCGAACAGCAGCTATTATCATTCCTCTTTGCTCTTCTTTGTCATTTTTCTATCGTGGTGAACGAATCCATTATAATCCATAATCCATCATTTGCACTACATTGGGTAACT
The DNA here is from genome assembly GCA_026745465.1 of Lota lota. NCBI lineage: Eukaryota > Metazoa > Chordata > Actinopteri > Gadiformes > Lotidae > Lota > Lota lota. The sequence continues at coordinate 504,868 of JACYXH010000319.1, read as the reverse complement.
GCGGAATGGAATCTGCATTTAAATAGCATGACCTGCTGCTTACCGTTGGTGAGCGCAGCAGGGGTCGTCTGCTGGGTGCCGCCGACCGCTCCGTAGCCCCGTACGTTGTAGTTGAGGCCTCCGTTGGTGTAGAGCAGGTCCTGGGCGTATGCTGAGGCGGCGGTGGAGAAGCTTGTTGGGGCGGCCGGCTCTCTGGACGCGGGCTTCTCCACGCTGGCGGGCTCCTCCTTCAACACAAACGATGTACAGCTTTGCTTTAGTTCCCGTGGAAGGTGGCCAGCGCATAAAACCTTTCCAACCCCAAAGAGTTGCTGTGAGTCGTGAAGCGAGGTCACTCGTAGGTTTCCTCCAGCCGCTCGTCGATGCTGGTGGATTCAAGTCCCGGTCGGTTCCTGCCAAGATATTTACCGTGGGCTGGTAGGCATCCAGTCGCATCCTCTTGGCAGCGTTGCGGGTCTCGCTGTCGCAGGCGGCAGCGAGAATGTTTTCAGCCATGGCAGAAGTGAGGTGAGGCGGTGTTGGTCGGATCTGGTAATGCGCAGCACATGGTTTTCAATGTATGAGAATACAGTGCAATGAAATGTTTGAAAGAAAAGTGTGGAACTTGGGAGTTTGGCTTCACCTCAAAACCGCCTTTCTTCATGCGCCGGCAAGACTTGAGGTAGGTGCGGATGCGCTTCCGCGAGCGCTCTTGGAACTCTGGGAACTGGCGGCTGCACGACTCGATGATGGCCTGGATCTTCTCTTTGGGCTGCTTGGAGATGGGCACCATGCGGTCCAGGTTCTCGTCCACAAACAGCCGCACAAACATCTGGGTGTAGGGGGTGCAGGGAGGGAAGAGGGCATTAGAGATGGTGGATGATGTGTGTGTGTGTGTGTGTGTGTGTGTGTGTGTGTGTGTGTGTGTGTGTGTGTGTGTGTGTGTGTGTGTGTGTGTGTGTGTGTGTGTGTGTGTAGGGGGGATAGGGGTGTAAGTATTAGCATATAGCATATAGTATATAGCAAATATATGGCAATAAGGGCACTAAATAGGATGCAAAATTTACTGTATACACTGATATCTGATTACATGAATATATTCAGACACAAAATAGTAGTTTGCTATATTTAGATTTTTAATATATTTCATGAACACTGAAAATAGTAGCGCTATATTGTTATATACAACATTTGAATACATATAATATAATAACATAAAACGAAGTTTCATGATTATCAGATCAGCCTATAAACACAGTGATGAAGACTAACAGATTGAGGAGGAGGAGTCTTACATTGAAGGCTTTCAGGCGTTCAGGGTCCATCCCCTCCGCGTCATTGATTCTGTCGCTGTCGTCGTCATGGTCGTCGTCGTCGTCATCCATGACCTGCGCACGTCCGGACGACAGGTCCTCTGCACTCATGCTGAGCTCCGTCTTCACAGAGTCATAGCTTCCTGAGCTGTACGGAGGGGACTGCACACACACACACACACACACACACACACACACACACACACACACACACACACACACACACACACACTAAATACATGACTAGTGCAATACAAAACGCATCAGCATGGATTCAGTGACATACAAGATTAGGTCTTTATTGTTTTTTTATAAAGACATGTTCTGGCAAACTTCAAATTCTAAATCAGCCCGACACAAACTGACTGTAATACAACATGGAGGCCAGAACCAGGCAGCACAAACTGACTGTAATACAACATGGAGGCCAGAACCAGGCAGCACAAACTGACTGTAATACAACATGGAGGCCAGAACCAGGCAGCACAAACTGACTGTAATACAACATGGAGGCCAGAACCAGGCAACACAAACTGACTGTAATACAACATGGAGGCCAGAACCAGGCAGCAAAAACTGACTGTAATACAACATGGAGGCCAGAACCAGGCAGCACAAACTGACTAATACAACATGGAGGCCAGAAACAGGCAGCACAAACTGACTGTAATACAACATGGAGGCCAGAACCAGGCAGCACAAACTGACTGTAATACAACATGGAGGCCAGAACCAGGCAGCACAAACTGACTGTAATACAACATGGAGGCCAGAACCAGGCAGCACAAATTGACTGTAATACAACATGGAGGCCAGAACCAGGCAGCGCAAACTGACTAATACAACATGGAGGCCAGAACCAGGCAGCACAAACTGACTAATACAACATGGAGGCCAGAACCAGGCAGCACAAACTGACTGTAATACAACATGGAGGCCAGAACCAGGCAGCACAAACTGACTGTAATACAACATGGAGGCCAGAACCAGGCAGCACAAACTGACTGTAATACAACATGGAGGCCAGAACCAGGCAGCACAAACTGACTGTAATACAACATGGAGGCCAGAACCAGGCAGCACAAACTGACTAACACAACATGGAGGCCAGAACCAGGCAGCACAAACTGACTGTAATACAACATGGAGGCCAGAACCAGGCAGAACAAACTGACTGTAATACAACATGGAGGCCAGAACCAGGCAGCACAAACTGACTGTAATACAACATGGAGGCCAGAACCAGGCAACACAAACTGACTGTAATACAACATGGAGGCCAGAACCAGGCAGCACAAACTGACTGTAATACAACATGGAGGCCAGAACCAGGCAGCACAAACTGACTAATACAACATGGAGGCCAGAACCAGGCAGCACAAACTGACTGTTATACAATATGGAGGCCAAAATCAGGCAGAACAAACTGACTGTAATACAACATGGAGCCCAGAACCAGGCACCACAAACTGACTGTAATACAACATGGAGGCCAGAACCAGTTAGCACAAACTGACTGTAATACAACATGGAGGCCAGAACCAGGCAGCACAAACTGACTGTAATACAACATGGAGGCCAGAACCAGTGCAGCACAAACTGACTGTAATACAACATGGAGGCCAGAACCAGGCAGCACAAACTGACTGTAATACAACATGGAGGCCAGAACCAGGCAGCACAAACTGACTGTAATACAAACATGGAGGCCAGAACCAGGCAGCACAAACTGACTGTAATACAGCATGGAGGCCAGAACCAGGCAGCACAAACTGACTAATACAACATGGAGGCCAGAACCAGGCAGCACAAACTGACTGTAATACAACATGGAGGCCAGAACCAGGCAGCACAAACTAAATGTAATACAACATCGAGGCCAGAACCAGGCAGCACAAACTGAATGTAATACAATACAACATGGAGGCCAGAACCAGGCAGCACAAACTGACTAATACAACATGGAGGCCAGAACCAGGCAGCACAAACTGACTGTAATACAACATGGAGGCCAGAACCAGGCAGCACAAACTAAATGTAATACAACATGGAGGCCAGAACCAGGCAGCACAAACTGAATGTAATACAACATGGAGGCCAGAACCAGGCAGCACAAACTGAATGTAATACAATACAGCATGGAGGCCAGAACCAGGCAGCACAAACTGACTGTAATACAACATGGAGGCCAGAACCAGGCAGCACAAACTAAATGTAATACAACATGGAGGCCAGAACCAGGCAGCACAAACTGAATGTAATATAATACAACATGGAGGCCAGAACCAGGCAGCACAAATCTGGGGCACATGTATTTCAACAACAAACAGACAAAGAGTTGCTTCTAGATATTAGGAAACCACATTATTAAAAATAAATATGGATATCTAGTAAATCATCCATATTTCAACATATCAATGAGCCATTTTAACGATCCATCATAACAATGAGTATGAGGTCATTCATAAAAGAAGAAAAACCCACAACAACAGACAATGCTTTTTGCCCCTACCTTGTTGTTGTTGTTGTTGTATTCCACCTTGATGGGGTACTTCCTGTTCGGGTCAATGGGGTAGGAGGTGGGCGGGGAGCTCCCCGCGGGCAGCAGTCTCTCACTCAGGTTGACCGGCTGCTGGTCCTCTGAGGAGGACGAGGAGGAGGTGGTGCTAAAGTCCAGGGGGGCGCTCACCCCGTTCTCTGTCACCTCCCCATAAGGGGCCCCGCCATCTGGAGGGTTCCCAGCCGCGGTCGGGACCTCCGGGGAGGCCAGGGCCGGCAGCCCGTTGGCACTACCACTCTCTGACGAGTCGTCTTCTGAACCGAGAGAGGAGGAGGAATGAGAATGAGTTTGCGTGCTTGCGTGTAGAAGATTCAGGGTCCTGTAACAGTGAAGTGTTTTATTGTGTTTGCTCGAGCATGTCTTTGCCTTGGTAACCAACAACAATGATGGTGTTTTAGCGGAGAGGACGTTTTTAGTGGCGTAACGTGGTCCTGCTCACTGTGTTTGTGCAGGAAGTGAGTATCAGGGTCAACTGTCAAGACTGATAGAAATAAGAGGAACAAAGGGGGGGGGGGGGGGGTTAAACAGTGAGGAAGTAACGAGGGAGGACGGAAACCCATTGGGGGAAGTGGGGGAGGGAACAATTTCTGGTGCTTAATACATGAGTCAATATTTCTCTGAAATGTGTTTAATCTGTGATAAATTCACAGTCACCACCACCCTTTTCCACTAGAATGTAGAAAGTGCTGTTTTTGTCTTCCTGATTTTAAGTTTTTTCTACTGTAATGTGTAATCTGCTGGGGCTATTATGGGGGTTGTGTTGTCCTGCTTGACTAAGCCCTCTATCCTGAGAGACAGGCTGTTCGTGGGCACGGGTTGGAGGCTGTAGTAGGCCCTGCTGCCCGGAGTGGATTTGTTTTGGGATTAGGACCCTAAGAGGGACAACCAATCTGTGCTCTTTTCATAACCACCATGAATACATATGATTCAACCAATCAGAGAGCACCTACTTGAAACGAATGAATATATAAATAAAGGATTTTCTCATTACACTCTCTCAAAATAAATGTAGGTCCGAAAACAGGCAACAATAACAACAACAACAATAATGAAGGTCCCAGCGGCCATCTTACCCTCCTCCTCCTTTATGTTGGCCGACGGGCTGGGGACCCTCTCTCCACTGGGGGAGGTGAGATCAGGCACTGGGGGCTGCTCAGCTGGGACCCACACCGGCTCCGCTATGTCCATGTCCTCGCTGCTCACAGAGGTGTCATCCTGGAGCCAAACGCAGGCAGTGAGCAGAACAGCAGACTCTCACCCTGCAACTCTTTCCACGACACCAATACCTCGTAGTTGTCTTTGTGCGCATTTCGTTTACTATTATTTTTTTCTGTTGGATTGTATTCCCTTGGTACTTTTGTTATGGAGCTCTGTGTTACCTGTACTGTGTTACCTGTACTAAAAGCTGTTAGGATTGTTATTGTTCTGTGTGGCTTTTGAGCCCACACATTATAATGTGGGATCAGAGTGTAGATTTCCTGTATCTCCCACTCTTACTTCTATCCATCCCAGAAGAGGCAGGAAAGGGAAAATACAAAATAGACAGGCCTACAAACTCTGTAATGACAATGTTTTTACATATTATAGTTTTCATTCTGAACTGAACTCTCACGGCACACCAGAAAATCCCTCATGTAAAAGCATATGTCTGGAAGGCACTGCTATTTCTAACTCCAACATAGCCGAGAGAGAACCAATAGATGATCATCGGAGCGTAACATAAGCACGAAGACATGGCCAAATGAGACACATATAGGCTGCTAGCATCAGACTGCATAGGCCTACAATTAGCTAACAAGCAACCAAATAACTTTCTCATCCCAATGTTGGCATAACCATCATTTGGGGAATAACTGCTCTTGTTTCGATCTGATGCCTAATTAATGTCTAGGAATGAAGACTCATCCAAGCAGAGCTGTCCTCGTGTATAACTTGAACCTATGTGTAATGAGAGTACATCACTATATACGCTCATCTCATTCCCTCACACGAGTGCACAAATAGGACTGTCCTTCTGGGACTGTGCGGCCCTCTGCAAGGATTTTGAGGGGGACCAAAACACTCTGTGACAGCTCTATTAGGTACCAAGCCAGCCATGTTGTTGCACATAGAGAGAGGGAGGGAGGGCGAGAGAGAGAGAGAGAGGGAGGGAGGGAGAGAGAGAGAGAGAGAGAGAGGTGGTATGTGTGTGTGTGTGTGTGTGGGGGGGGGGGGGGGGGTAATTATACATTATATGTATGTAGCAGTAAGTAAATTGTTAGTGGAGTTGCCCTTCTTGGTTTGTTCAATTCCGTTAACGATAACGAGATTAGACTGTTTTTCTGTTTTTTTCTTTCTTTTTTTAAACCAAAACACAACTCGAATCCTTTCAATAGCATATCGAAATCTACAGAGAATCACCCTGATAATGAGAAGTAGTATAATCTTACATACTTTGGGGATTTTCTTTTTAATATATATATATATATTTATATAGGCCTATGTATAATTAATTAGAATTTCGTAGTAACCCTATATGGAGGGAGGTGAGAAAACGCCTACGAAATAGGTTTATTGATACAGAGAACTGAACAAAACCGAACCATCAGCTCTTTAAAAGAGAATTCAGGAGTACATCATGAGAACATTATTATTTAAGGCTTTACAGCGTTCAAGAATTTAAGTATTTTCCGTCACACACACACACACAATCGGAGCCCTAGACACTTCTTACACTCTGTTCACAAGGTACGATTACTCACCCTCAAATAGTAGGCCTAACCGTCATTGTTTTGGTAAATACATTTTCAAGAGAGTTGACATAAATATCGCGGAGCTTTGTTCATTTTGCTGAAGTTATTTCTACCGGTTTTATTCATCAGATGCTCGTATAATCTGTCAATGGTGTGGATGGGCGGGTCCACATTCTGACGTCATTCGCTACAGCAGGTTGAATAATCCCAATCCCTGCTTCAGTTTTTGACTCCTCCCAGAAACTCATTTGACAATTTACCGCAAGGCCTATTGTTTCTAATAGCAGGCCTATGATTAGAATACAGACAGATACGTCTTCATGTATTTAATAAGCAAAAATGTAGGTTTTTATAAGAAAATGTTCTTACCCTTTCGTTGGTAGTCATGCACTGTAGTTTCATTTGTTTCAGGTAGGTGGCAGTAAGGGGCATGTTGTAATCAATGAGGTCCGGGACCAATGATGTTGGTCGATCATTTTCTGCAAAGAAATTAAAATGAAAGAATAGAAACAACGTTGAGCAACAGCCTGTTCCACTTGAAATTAATTATTCATCATGATAATGTGATCTCGTAAAATACCCTACTTTCTGTGAAATAGGCTGTATCCAAAATAAACGCTTTAAGTAAATTCAGTAGGCTTCTTTTTTCAAAGAATTTGTACAATTTGACCCTAAAGAACTAATCAGTTAAATCGTTTCCTAAAGGTTCGCCATTGCAAAGCGCTGAGCATGAATCCAATGTTATATAGGCCGTCTTTCTCTAGCCGACCACTAGAGGGACTCTATGATCAGTCTTAGAGCATTCGAAGTGTTAATCATTCATTTATATTTCCTTTTTCAAGTATCAAGTTAGGTCCTGAAAGTAATTTTATTGAAGAGGACGACCCAACAATTAAGAAAACAGTGTATCATCAGACTAGCTGCATTACTGTATTGGGTTGGAATTATATTGTTAAGGATGAAATATATTTTTATCTTAATTTTAATTTTATCTTAATTGTCTGCTACATGTTACTAGATGTAGTATTCCATTATTATTATTATTATTACATTTCTAAATAAGTGTTCTCTGATTGAATGCCAAGCCACCTATCGTAACAGATAGGCTAGTAGCAGACTGTAGAGATTGCTGTGTAGTTAACAGGCTTTTTGAGCTAATGGTGCCCCCTCACCTTTGAACTCTGCTGTGCTGGGGTTGATGTGCATCCTCTTCTGACACTCTCCACAGCTCATTAGAAAGCGCGTCACCGCCTCTCTGGGCAGGAAGGCATAGGTCTCCGCTATCTGTGGTGTGAAGAGAGGAGAAACAGGCAGTTGGACGACAAAAAGCAATTTCACGTGTGTTTCATTTTGTGTTTGTGTGTGTGTGTCGAGTGTTGGCCAGGTAATCTTAAATCGTTTCCTGCTAAGTCTTTTGCTGTTGTTGTGAAACTTGAGAACTGAAAGGGGCAGCTTCAGTGGTTGTATTTTTATCAGAGCGAACAGAATCAGGAGTCCTTCCCCTCCCCTCCCCTCCTCCTCCTCCTCCTCCTCCCCCTCCTCTTCATCCCCCTCCCCCTCCTCCTCCTCCTCCTCCCCCTCCTCCTCCTCCTCCTCCTCCTCCTCCTCCTCCTCCCCCTCCTCCTCTCCCCTGATGGGCACACATGCTCCTGTGCAGCTCACATTCTCACCACGTTACTTTCTGTACTTTCCTGGCCATGCCATAGGACATAACTAGTATTAATATAGTATTCTCCTATCATGTTCATCTCTTTTCTTTTCCTCCATTTACAGGTGAATCTGACTCAAATTTATTCCTCCTCTATTTCTGTCTTCATCCCTCCCTCTCCCTCTCCCTCTCCCTCTCTCTCTCTCTCTCTCTCTCTCTTTCTCTCTCTCTCTCTCTCTCTCTCTCTCTCTCTCTCTCTCTCTCTCTCTCTCTCTCTCTCTCTCTCTCTCTCTCTCTCTCTCTCTCTCTCTCTCTCTCTCTCTCACGCTCTAGCTCCCTTCTCTGTTTATCTCTGGCCCCACGCCCCCTCTGGCGTTTCCCTGTAAAAACGCGACCTTCACGTGACCATGGCGAGGCAGCAGGGGTGCCCACCCATCATCCACCAATCCCCTGCCCTCCCCCCTTTCCACTCCACCACCCGTCCACCCCGTCCACCCCGTCCACCCCTCCACCCGACCCCTTGAGGCAGCGGAGGGAGGGAAAAGGCCACCCACCCAGAGGAGTGTGTGTGTGCCCCCCCCCCCCCCCCCCCCAGAAGGCCACAGTGACAGCTCCATATTATGCCCTGGCCCAGCAGTACTGCCTCCTCAAAAGGGTACGGTCCTATGTGACGTGACAGGACCGCTCCACGGGCACAGGGGGCACAGGGAGGAGGAACAGAGGTCTCTGGTGGTGGTGGCTGCAGTCCTGGGGGAGGGGGGGGGGGGGGGAGGTGGAGGATGGAATTACTACTACTGGTTGGTCCTGCTAAGGCCTTGCCCCTCCCCAAACTAGGCCGGGTAAACACACACCAGAGAGCCATCCTAGCCCCAGACACAAAGAGCCCTGGGATTTTTTTTGTCCCGTGCCACTTGGTGCGGAGGAGGGCACAGCACCGGGGGAGCAGGAGGAGCACCCCTGGCGGTGCGAAGCACAAGGGAGAGGAGGGGGTGGGGTGAGAGGATGGAGCAGGGTGGGGTGTGTGTTTGCCTTTGTTCCCGTGGCTTCCGTCATGTGCAGCAAGAGATGGAGGGTTGCTGCCGTGTTTTGTTTTGTTTGTTTTAGCTTCTGTTTGCGTGATGCTGAGACTTGCTACTAGGCTACGAGATGTTTGGTCTTTGTAAGGAAATGTTAGTGGGAATCCTAGAATTGGAAACCAAAACACAAAGACAAAATAACAGGAGATAGGCCTACTCAGTTAACACCAGGTCAAGGATTCTGGGCCAAATGGATTTAGTGACATAAAATAAAAGCTTTCCATAACTAGCCAGTGAATATGAATACCTAAAAGAGAATAAAATAACCTAATGTAGAAAAAAAAAATATGGAAATGAAAATGCTTTTGTAACAGGCATTGGATTGCTCCACTGAAGTGATTGTACCCTGCGAGTGAATACATGTGTGTCCTTTGTCCCGTCTCGAGTTTTGGAGAAACTGTTCGCTCCTAACCAACTCCCCGGTCGTTTTCTTACCGCTTTGTAGGTCTTCTTCTGGCCGGCGTGTTTGGGGGCTCTGCCGGGATCGGCCCCCATCTCCACGTGCATGGCGTAGATGATGTCGAAGAAGTCCTCCACCACCGCCACGCGTTTGAGGGACGAGTTCTCTTGAGCCGAGCCCCCGTCCGAACACTGAACACACAGAGTGGGGGAGGGGGTTTAGCATCATGTGCTACACACTCAAATGAGACACCATCATACGTATGGGTTCCATCCTGTGGGTTATCATCATGGCCGCTGGCATGTGATCTGCCCGGGGAGGATTATTTAGGCCTAAGAGTCACGGGACAGCCATGCAAACGCACACGTTGTCCTGAGCCATGCTTCCCTTCTCCGCTGGGGAGAGGAGCGACGCTCAGCATCCGGGTGTGTTTGTCCCCCAAGACAGGCACCCCTCGCTCTCTTCAACCGCACACTTTGAACATTCCTCCTCTTCGCTGGTGCTGCCGCAGCTGCAGGCAGGAGACGGTCGTGCCCTGACTAACTCGACAGCCATCTCCACGCCTTATCAGCCATGTTTAAAAATAACACCACCCGACACGGCACAAGACCATCAGCCCCTCCTCACAGCACCTCCAGCAGGCATCCTGCCTCCTGTACGGCTGACCCTGTCGCCATAGAAACTGCCACCGATCTCTCCCGGGCAGGTGTGTAGGGCAGAGGGTCATGTGACACGCCACGGAACTGGAATTGCTAGGACAACGGCCTCCCTCCACATGGGGCTTTGTTTCATTTGCTGCTCTCTCTCTCTCCCTCTCTCTCTCTTCCCTTCCCTCCATCTCTCTCTCCTTATCTCTCTCTCTCTCCTTATCTCTCTCTCCTTATCTCTCTCTCTCCCTCTCTCCATCTCTCTCCCTCTCTCCCTCTCTCCCTCTCTCCATCTCTCTCTCCTCATCTCTCTCTCTCCATCTCTCCCTCTCTCCATCTCTCCCTCTCCCTCTCTCCATCTCTCTCTCCCTCTCTCTCTCTCTCCCTTCTCTCTCCCTCTCTCACCATCTTCCTCCCTCTCTCCATCTCTCTCTCTCCCTCTCTCCCTCTCTCCCTCTCTCCATCTCTCCATCTCTCTCTCCCCTCTCTCTCCCTCTCTCTCCCTCTCTCCATCTCTCTCTCTCCCTCTTTCTTTGTTGTGTCTCCCTCACCCCCTAACTCTCTGAATAACTCTTGATTTCCCCGACAAGTTTTCTTTCATCATCTCATACGATTTGTCACAGCAAACGCTTTGCTGGTCGTAATCTTTTAACCTAGATGCGGGTCATCACAACTACATTTTTGCAATTACTGTTATTTCAACCATAGCGTATTTCCAAGGAGGTGGAATCAAACAAACAGATTCCCTGCATTTGATGAGATCTGGATCTCATGAGGACCACGTAATGGGATGGCTGACATTCACCAGATAAACAGGTTGGAGGTGGGCCGTTATGATGCCTACATCCCCCAGCGAACCGAGGGGCGTGGAGTTCAAAAAGTTGTCCCCTGGCACCGTGGAATCCCACTTTCTGCCCTCTTTGACATTTCAGCTGTGTTACTGGGATGTGATGACATTTCCCATCCCCTCTACTCCCTCTTCCTCTTGTTCTTCCTCTTCTTTAGCAGCACCGGCCCTCTCCCTGCCTCCACCTCTTCATCCCTTTACCTCCGTCCCGTTCTTATTTCCCTCTCCTTCTCTCGTTGCTCCTGCTCTCCCAAGTGCGAGGTAATGATCGTTGCCATGGCAACTAAAACCAGCTCACAGAGCGGGTTTGTTTTAATCCGGCCCTCCCTCTCTCTCTTCCTCTCTCTCTTCCTCCCTCTCTTTCTCTTCCTCTCTCTCTCTTCCTCTCTCTCTCTCTCTTCCTCCCTCTCTCTCTCTCTTCCTCTCTCTTGCACTCTCTCCCCCCGGCCTCTGTATAGCCACTCTACCTGTCAGCATGGCCTAAATTTGATGATAATAAATGAAATAAGAGTGAACCCTCACCTCATCATCACCGCTGTAATCTATTGCGCCCGCAGAATCATGGCTCCCCGATGACATCACCATTGTCTCCTGGGACAATAGCACCGGGCCCATTCACACTGGATTTGGATAATCTCAGACCAGTGCGAGGACGCACCCACACCACCGCTGCATCTTCCTCAGAAGTATAGCCGTACTGTGCCGAGTAGCCCCCCCCCCCCCCCCCCACCCCCCACACACACACACACACACACACACACTCCCTCCCTTCCCCCTATTTTAATGGGATATTTCAAATGTGTTGTTGGGGGATATTATTTGGTGAAAGAAATCCACCCCTACGCAGGGGGGGCACCCACCCACCCACCCACCCTACGCACACTCTGCAGTTCACTTTCAGTGTTTAAAATGAAAGTAACAGCGCCGTCTTTTCTGTCGCATTTCCAATGGGATTCTGCTCTCCGGGCTGAGGTTGTCGAAACTGCATTACTTCCTTTTTCCTTCCGTCCCTCCCGTGATCTGCCACTAAGCCAGTCCATCCACCCAATTACCTAAAGGCAGAGGCTTTTCCCTGCACAATTGTAGATTCCCTGATAAGCTAAAAGCAAACACGACTCAACCGGAAGTCAAGTCAAGCATTGACCTGTGGACACTGCTTCCTCTGTGTGTGTGTGAGTCTTGGCGTTGCTGCACACACTACCTGTTAGCCTGACATAGTGTGGCAGCAGAGGAGGGAGGCTGGGGCATGGCGGCGGAGAACAGCTGTTGGATGGCTGGCGTGGTATTTGGTGTAATCAGCAGCATGACGTTTAGAGGAAGCCAGGGAGAAATGTCAGCATCCCTCATCACCAGTAACACATCAGCTGAACACCAACAACAACAAAACTACAGGCCGTCTTCACCCCCCCCCCCCCACACTTTCATACTTTATATATCTCTCTCTCTCTCTCTCTCTGTCTCGTTCTCTCTCTCTCTCTCTATCTCTCTCTCTCGCTCTCTCTTCCCCTCGCTTTCTCCTTCTCCTTCGCTCCATCTCCATCCTAATCCTGTAGGATTTTGCTTTCTACCCCCCAGCCACTCAGCCATCCCCCCTTCACCTCCCCCTCAGCTCTTCCTCTCCTCGGCTCGTCTCCTCCCCTCTTTCTCTTTCTCTCTGTCTCTCTCTCCATCTTTCTCCTCGCTCTCTCACTCGTTCTCTCTCTCTCTTTCTCCCTGTCCCGCTCCAAACTGCTCTGTTGCTAGGAGACTGGAGGGGTTGTGTCTGCTGCCCCCACCCCCTGTGGCAGTCACACATACACACACACACACACACACACACACACACACATACACACACACACACACACACACCCGGCGCAGCGCATGAGTCGCCGAGGGGAGAGGGAGCAGAGCGGTCCTGCACAGGCAGGTCAGGGGGGAGGGGGGAAGGGGGTGGGAGGTGCAGGATGGGATGGGGGGGGGGGGGGCAGCTGGGTCACAGTGGTGAAGATAAAGAGGAGCGCTCATACCAGGATCGCGTATCACATATCCACCGTTACACTGAAAATAAACCACATAATGTAAAGGAAAGGCTGTCCGACGACACTTTCTAGTCGCAGGTCCCGACCCGAGAGTAGAGAGGCTGTTTGGCCTACCAAGGCAACCATCGGCTGCACTGTGCACCGGCCGCTGAGCTCATGGACACGGGCCAGGGGGCGATGGTGGCGCGTCTATGTCAACATTGCTCCTGAGTCTAGACTATCTCACTGGAGATGTGACTACAGGTCAATACCCCCCCCCACCCCCACCACCACTTCAGTAAATCTAACGACGGCCTAATGGTCGTTTTCTTAGCCTGTGTGTCTTGCCATGTGTTTATGGTGGATATGCGTTGCGTTGTGAACTTCATCACAGGGCGCCTGATAAAGGTTGAGGTTCATAGGAGTCTGACACTGGGATGATGGGGGATATTATCTCACTGGTGCATCTCTTCCCTTCTGAAACCCATCCCGCCTCTCCTCCTCCATCGCGCCCTCTCTTCTCGTCAGCCCCCTACACCCACTCTGCTCCCCCCCCCCTCTCCCTCTATCAATTTGAAGGTCCCTTCATTAAATCCACATTAGGAACACCCTGCTCTACCCTTCTGTCCCTATAACATCTCTGCCTCTCTCTCTTTCTCTCTCTCCTTGTTTCCCTCTCTGTCTCTCCCTCTCTCTCCTTCTCTCTCCCTCCTACTCTCTCTGTCTCTCTCCTTCTCTCTCTCTGTCTCTCTTTTCCTCCCCCGCTCCCTCCCTCCCTCCCTCCCTCCCTCACCCTCCCCCCCCCCCCCCCCCCCCCCCCACCTCTCTTTCAGACAGATAGACATATGCGTTCTCTCGTAATGATCATTATTTGATAGAGTGTATGCCATTCCTAATATCCCATGCAGAGTCACAGACAGTCCCTCTGGTCTGAGGTCTGACACCATTGATGTTTCAGCCACTGGCTCACTGTGCCATGTAAATGATACACGCACGCGTGCCACAACGTCACAATGTTCGTTCTGCCATTTCAGTGCAATTACCATACTGTCCTAGATTGTTAGATGTTGGCCTTGCAAAGGCGTTACAAATGACAGGAGTGGTGTGGCAGACAGATTATTGCGGTGTGTGTGTGTGTGTCCGTGTGAAAGTAGGTGCAAGTAGGTGCGTGTATACGTTTGTGCGTCTGTGTGTAAGTGCGTGTGTGTGCGTGTATGTATGTGTATGTGTGTGTTTTTGCAGGTGTGCATGTGTGTGTAAGTGCGTGTGTGCGTTTGCGTGTGCGTGTGTGTGTGTGCGTGTGTGCGTGTGTAGCAGAACACATACTCTCCCACACAGGGGGGAGGCCCCCAGGCCAGTTAAAAATGGTGTTAATTTCTCCTCCTATGGGAAACCAAAGAACTGTCTCTCCATGGCAACAGAGAGGGTGCTGAAGGGAGGAAACCAGGAGTGTGTGATCAGCGACCCCCTCTTTGTACAAATACACGCACACACACACGCACACACACTCCCAAACACACACACATTTATGTATGCAGACATACAGTGCATTTTGCCTTACCTATTTTCTCTCACTTAGCATATATCCCATTGACAAAACTAGGGATTTATTTACAAACCCGTATAAATCACACACGTTTCTCTATTTATTTACATACCTGGTTTTCACATTATTGCACTTTTTTAAACATGCGTAAGCGTGTGTGTGTGTGTATCTGTGTGTAAAAGAGACACCAAAAAATGAATAGAGGTCAATCAGTGATACAAACATAAGTTAGGCTGACATCTGGCCTGTTCTTAGGGCAAGGACATGGGACAGAGGCCAGGATATTTAGCATGTGCTCTTTGAATGCATGAGTACGAGTGCATGTATTGCCTCTAATAGGCAAAGACCAGAGAAGGCCGAACAAACATGGCTGGCTGAAGCGCAAGGGGACCACTATGCAAAGCTATCATCAATGCAAATGTGGTTCAATAATAGGAGCACTATTCTTTTGACTCCCTGGCCCATCCACAGAGGAGAGCTCTCAGAAGAGACAGACTAATTAATCAGATAACAATCACAATGTTCTTCTCCCATTTTCATGGTAAGGCGCAAACATTTGAAGCACGTTTTGGAAGCCGCTTATTAAGGATGCTTTCCGATATGATATCGACTCAAGGACGAAAAAGTAAAACACGCAACCATTGAGTCAGTGGCTGTGTGGGATGATTCCTTTAAACCTACACCCTTATCCGGATTGTAGTTTTTTATCAAATTATGGTTTTGGGTTTTGTGTTTGCAGTAATGATCCTTCACCGTCAATTAACCTTTTGATATTTTGACATCACTTCGATTTCTGTGTCGGTTTTCAATTGAGTTTAGAATTGCTTGGCAGACCCGTCCTTCGAACTGCTCTCTACACTGTTCAAAGACTTTGAACATACTTTTTAACAAGGTGTGTATCCACTATGGTGGCTGCACATCGAAGAAAAAGAAAGAAATTGTCAGGCATTACATGCAAGAAATAAATAAAGCTTAAATACGGAATTTGTTTGGATGCACAGTGTGTAAAGCTTGGTCTTCTTTCCATTTAGGTAGATCCCTTCAAATCTACATTTACGAGATACATAGATGAAATGACTGTTTGACTATAGACATTTCATCTTTTAAGCTTGTTCATCATGTGGAACTGAACCTGAATAGTAAGAGTTGTTCTTTGTCCAGCAACACCTGATAATATGTAGATATATTTACAGGTGTCAGTTGGCATGGCAACAAAAAAGCAATCGCTCCCATCCTTTGAAAATGGCCCCGTTGTGTCCTCAGATCACCATCCAAAGTAAAATATAGATACAATATTCAATAGTAGTAAAAGATAGGCCTTTTACTCTCTTACACCCATATTCACAGTGATGTTTTGTAGACAATGGGTCTCTGTGTGGTGTGTTATGTTGTGTTGTGGTGTGTTGTGTTATGGTGTGTTGTGTTATGGTGTGTTGTGTTATGGTGTGTTGTGTTATGTTGTGTTGTGTTATGGTGTGTTGTGCTGAGTTGTATCCTTGGCTTCTACCCCCCTCCTCCACCATGGGGTCCTCTAATCGGGACATAATGAGAGCCAATCGAGGTTGCCTCTCCACACCGATGGCCGTCCAGATCCTCCCTGAGCCCCGGGAAGAGTCTCCCAGAGAGGGGCAGACCAGCCGAGAGGCAGGGAGTGA
This sequence comes from Lota lota, assembly GCA_026745465.1. Lineage (NCBI taxonomy): Eukaryota > Metazoa > Chordata > Actinopteri > Gadiformes > Lotidae > Lota > Lota lota. The sequence goes on along the minus strand of JACYXH010000319.1, from coordinate 488,465 downwards.
TCCACACACACACACACACACAACAAAGAGGAAAGAAAAAGAAATGTCACCAATTTCCCTCTAACTGTCTCCACACAAACATCTGCGTGGTGCTGCGCAGCGGCCGCCTCCCCGCTCCGCTCGAACCTTTTTCCTTCTGTCCCGTGCATAGACACACGTACACACTGGTGAGCCCTTGTCTTCGCTTCGCTATACCCCAGAGAAGAGACCTCCTCTGTCTGCCCATCCACCAACATCCTTCCCTTCCCCTCCCCCCCCCCCACCCAGCCCCTCGTCGTTTAGCCCTGTGCTCTGCCCCCACACTGAAACTTGGCACACCCCAGGAGCAGCTGCAGCGGGGCTTCCAATGCAAGTGCTCAGGACACGCCTTCCAGCCCTCCAGCCGTATGAGGGGGCATTAGGCGCGTGTGTGTGTGTGTGTGTGTGTGTGTGTGTGTGTGTGTGTGTGTGTGTGCTGTGGCGTGGGGGGGGGCATGTACTCGTGTGTATAAATATGAGCATGAATATACGTACCATGGCTTTACATACCCTATTTACCCTATAAATCCTATCTGTGTATGTTTTAGACAAGTCGTTATAATACAGGCTACATCTCAGTGTGTAATAATTGGGTCTTTTGTTACTTAACTACATCATTAAAAGCAGTTGTCAAGAGTGTTGCTCAAATTCCCCAAAGTGAAGCTGAATCAGGGGGAGGTTTGTCTACTGCTTTAAGACTTTAACACAACAAAAGCCAGGCCTCACCTTAGATTTGGTCTCAGCCATCAATACAGCCTCTCCAGCTCTACAAAAACAACAACTGTAAAACCTATATATTTTTCAATGGATTCATGCAAACCTAATAGGTGGTGGATGCACACAACATTCATGTAATGATTGTTATCATTCTGTCATTCTGGGACAACATGTAGACCGGGAGAGAACACCACATTACTTGATTATTCATTATAATAATCAAATAACAATATTGAGATAACATTGACATGTTAAAATGTTTTTAATAATTATTCTTTTAACTCTACATTGTATATCCAATTGTACAATGCAATGCAGAAACACACCTTTCCATGTTTCCATGAGTGAGACCTGATTCTGCCAGGACATAGGAAGAGTTTAGAGACAACAACTACACCAAATCTGACTATACTACAGAAGTTTTTTTTCTAAACATGAAAAACACCTGTGGCGGCATCAATGTCATAGCCGTGTTAAATTAGCAATCAACGTCTAACATAATAGTCAAGGCACTGTAGGCCTATTGTAAACACGGTCATAATTCGCTCGTATTTTTCCTGGGAGACGCCGTCCCCATAATAAGGGGGGGGGGGGGGGGGGGGTGATTATTCCCCAAAGATGTTTTTTAAAATGGTGGTTGGCTCTCGACTGGCACAGTAGGCCCGAACTGCACTGAGATAGGCCTATATGTGCGCGTTCGCATAAACGCGCCCCCGAGTCAGCACTCGTATAGACACACAACTGATTAGCCTACTGGATTTATAACTTGTTCTGGTATTGGCCAGAGATGGTATAGGCCAGAGATCTGCGTCTATCAGATATCCACGTTTTATACCGAATAGCCTAAAAGACATGCGCTCATCATAGCCTACCAAATATGCCACACAGGATGAAGGTGTTGTAATAGATAATTCGGCCACAGGGTACTGGCATATTTGACACATTATGGACTTGCACGTAGTTACTTTTACCATACAACCCCTGTCCTACGTCAGCCTATATGGAGGTGTGCAGTAGGCCCACATGCAGTAGGACACGCGTCGCTCTCAGCCAAGAAGACCTTTTGTTCCATAAATGCCCCAAATGCGGTCACCAAATTGCGCACAGCCGTCAAAGCCAATTAAAATGAAATAACTCAATTGTAAACGTTTCAGGATAAATCGGTTGATTTGTCTATTTGCATCAGAGTTGCTGTCGCTAAATGCAAAGCAGCGGCAGCTGGGTAAATCTATAGGGTGTACAGGTGTTGCCAAAGCAACGAGATGTGAACCGATCCGCATCCCGCACAGGACAATGAAAAGTGCATTTCAAACATTGCCGCTGAGAAAACTAAAGAATGGCATTTTCTGGAGACGAGCCTAATCACATGACGATAAGGTATCCTATATTCAACATTTTGTTATGGAAAAATAGCACGTAGCCTACACGCCTTCTGTACTGGAATGGCCAATCTCACCCAGCTATGGGACCAGACGCAATACGTGGATGCACGTCCGGAACACGGATGAATCAGTGGCAAGCAAACGGATAGAAAAACAAGTAGGCCTAAATAATAACCGAACTCATTTGAAGTTTAATTCGGCAAAATAACGCATTTATCTTTTCTTATTTTGAAGGTACACTCTGACGTACAGACTACCGTTGGGCAAACCGCAGCCATCCCTCGGCGCGTTTCAACGCATTCTCTTCCTATTGAGACCTGCTGGAGATCAGCTGTGATCAATCAGTTGACATTCATTAAGTAGATCGTGATTTGAACTCGCCAGCCCGTTATTGACCGGAATTCAAGCACACTGGGAAGACGGCTATGCATGATAGCCTACCTTGCGTTTGCCTCAAGGCACCGGCGTTGCTATGGCAGCAAGCGATTAGAGTAGGCTGTTCTGGTTGGGAACAGGACCAACTGAACCCCCATTTGTATACATAAAGGCCTACGCATATGGGATGGCAAAACATCGGTAAGTTGTCATTTAATTCGTGAAGCTAGTTAGACTCATCGGTGCAGCTTGGAATAATGGCAACTTAATAGGCGGCGACGGGACACCTCATGCTCGCGTCTACGCGCACGCCTTCTCTTCCCCTGTCTCTCTCTCTTAGACACACACACACACGCACACACATCTACACACACACACAAACACAAACACACACACACACACACACACACACACACACTTTACCGTTGACTTGACCGGGACATATAGAACTGGCTTCCCTGATGTTCCTTTCTTGTTGTGCTCTCCCAGGATGTTGTTCCCGACCTGAAATCCTTTAGACTTCACCCAAAATTTAAATTTGGCGTTGATGTGGCTATTGTCGACATACACGCCGTCCGATTCGTCGTTCTGTAACAATGTCTGCATGATTTTGTTGTATTTTCGCCGGGTAACTGTCTTTGTTTTACCCGAGTCTCCATATGTCCGGAGACACCAGTCTTGAAATTCACTAAACATCTCCGCCTCCAACACGACCGGACTCCTGCTCCGTTTGGGCACATCCATGCACGCCTTTTTCGTTGCCATTTGCTCTTCTCGGTCGCTCTTTTAACTCGGTAGAATGAAGCGGCTAAATAAATAGGCTTCAGCGTGTGTCTTGATCTTCTTCTCCAGCGCCCCCGTCCCGCGTCGAGGTTGGTATACGCGACGATGGGATTCTCTCTCTCCCTTTGCTTGTGAACGAGAAAACGACCATGAAAGTGATTCGGTCAGCCGCACACCTGTTTGCAGAGATGCTGTGCTGTCCCGAACCGCAACGGCAAAATGTCACTTGCTCACATCATCCACTGAGGAACAGAGAGGGGGCTGTCCTACACGGAGCGGGTCTCTCCCACCTGTGCGTAAACGACTTGACTATAAGGGTAGGGGGGGTGGGGGGGGGGGGGAAGGAAGAGGGGGGACGGAGTCCTCGCTAAACAACAAAGAACATGAAAATAGCGTTGCGTGCGTGCTCCTACCGACATACTTTCTGTCAGAAAACACTATTTTCGGATGCGGGTTGCTCAAACCTCCAGCCAGCGAAGATGCTCGCATTGGGCGGTAGATAGGCTGCACATACGCTTATCCGATCATCGCCACCTGGGATTGAGTCGGTGCTACACACCTGTTTGAATGAATGGCACTTTCGCGTGCACTGTCCAGGATCGCCTGGTAGTTTCGCCCGTGTTGTCTAAAATAAAAATGGGACCATCAGGCGACGACATAGGCTTTTTCACTGCCTTGCCCCGGACCAAAGAGAGTGCTTCATCACTGGGATGGGTTGCCAAGTCGCACGGAAAGAAAATGTCCGATTTGGAGATGGCGTGAATTGATTTTCTTTCATAAACCAAAATGCTGGAAAGCGTGTGGTAGCCTTACTATACAACTGTTAACATCCACATTTAGCCTAATCATTTACTAAAAATACATTGACCGTGTGAATTGGGACCGACGATATTGCGCTTGCCCATGTGAGTCCGATCCCGAATTCCAGTCACGGCTTTCTTAAGAACATATTAACAGCCCCATTCTCAGCGAGAAATCGGGCAAAAATTATACTAATCCAAATGACAAATATAGATCTCGCACATCAACTCAATCCAACCTCCGAACGCTAAACAAAAAAGTTTGACCAGAAATATAGGTGCCATACACACACACACACACACATATGCTTTTTCGTGTCTTTCATTTGAATGTGTCTAGGTTCTGTGCCGGTGTGTTGCCCTGTTACACGGCGGTGTGCGTGTTGTGCATGTGTGGCGCTCCTCTTGGCCTGTGCATTGTAGGGCCATGCTGGCGGTGGTGACTGCTGCTGTTGCCATGACAGCAGCACAGCAGTGACTCTGGCTGTGCAGCGGGTGAGTGGGATGCCCCATCCTCATCTCTCCATCCTGACTCAGAACACGGAATGCTGGACAATAGCCCCACCCTGACCTGCATCCACCATGTACCGAATAATCAACAGCTGAACAGTCGATCAATAGGTCATCAAAAAGTGTGTACGTGCGTCGACGTCGAGTGTGTGTGTGTATGTGTGTGTGTCTGTGTGAGTGTGTGTGTGCATGTGTATGTGTGTGTGTGTGTGTGTGTGTGTGTTTGTGTGTGTGGCAGGGGGATGACCAAGGCAAGTGGAGGCTATTTCATTCAGTTTCATCATTTGCTTCTACTTTTATTTCTCTCTTAGGACTGCTCTAAACGAAGGACGTATGCTCTAGGACTATAACTATTGGGATTTTTTAATTTCCAAGAATTTTTCCAATTTCCAAATTTGTATTTTGACACACAACTGCAAAATGCTTTACGGAGAGAACACACACACACACACACACACGCACACGCACAAGGATTTTGTAAGGTTTTTGTAAATGCCGATGCATTCTAGTATAAAGTGCTGTGATATTACTAAAGCAAGCTCGGGCCCCCTCCAAGCAGAGCGACTCACTTGCCCCTGTAACCGCTGCCGTGCGGTTCAGCTGTCGGACCTGTAGGGACAGTCACGCCCCTTCACCCCCTCACTCCTAATGAGGCAAAACTGCTGTAATTATGCTCCCCATCCCCCACCGAGAGCCGTCTTCCCACCACAGGGGAAACATCTCCTATCATGGAGGGTCAGAGCACTGGGTCCTTTATGAGTCTAACCATTGACGTGGAATATGTACTCAAATATAGAAATAGATGTCTATATCTATCTCTCTATAGGTCTAAACATATATATGATTTGCTTTTACGTTGCTTTTACTCTTTTAACACGTTGCTCTCTAAACTGCGTAGCTGTCTGTTGTAGGCTATTGTAAGCTGCCTGTCTCTCATGGAAATGACGCAGTGGAAATATTAACTATTAAGTCCATGGGTGTATTAGGCCTACACTTTAATACTAGTCTCTGTGGGGAACAGTTGATATTACCAACTTCTAAAAAGAGTTTTTCAAATTTGGCTCATGAATTAATAAACAAATAATTAAATAAATAACAGACAAAGCAGTGAGATTAAATTAGCCTCACTCCAGTGATGAGTTTACCCTGTCCTGTGCCGATGTTTGTTTGATAAAGTCAATGAGAGACAATGTGACCACTACTGCCTCCTAACGGACAAACATTGCATTGCGTCTTTCTTTGTGTCACCTATCCGGACATATCCTATATAACTCCTCAAATAACAAAATCTATCTATTAACACATCCCGTAAATCTTCTTTATTTTACATAGGTAATGTATGCTCAACATTTATTGAAACAGTGCGTTTATTGCGACTCCATCAAGACTCTAGACCAATGAATCACTTCCATATTGAATCACCAACATTGTGTATGATGTCGTACCATCATGGTGATTATTATGGAAAATAGAGAAATATGGTGGTTTACATACAACAACATTCTCCCTCCAATTGTTCAGCTCATTCTGCAACGGCACGGAACATCCAGGGGTAGGCCGACCGTGTGTCTCTGGCATGGCGAGGGGCTGTGGTGCGACATGAACACACACTGACAGCCTTATGGGACCATCAGGCATGGAGGCGGGGAGGCACCGGACGGTGGGTCAGGGCCTGGGGTGGCTACAGGCCACTGGGACAGAAGAGCCATGAGGCAGCCAGGAGACGACAGAATGGGCACAGTCACCATGGAAACACAAGCGGCCCAGGCGAATCATGGCAACTGGTAACTAAGTAACAGGAAACAACGGACCATAGAGGGCCACGGGTCTGGTTAATCATGAAGCGAGTGGGGGGAGGGGAGAGGGGGTGTGGAGAAGAAGGGACAATGGTGAATAGATTAGGGCCCAGAGGTCTGGTTCTGGGATGCCCATCCCCACCCCCCCTGTGCAAAGTGTGCTCGTTCGCTCTCCACGCGAATTGGATTGACACGGGATTAGTGTCAACATGTGCACAACAGAGGTGCAACCTCCATCCTTCTTGGGCCATCCCTCTCTTTGTAAATGGGACCTTGAACCACAGAATACTACAAGCACAAGCGGAAGGAAATGGACTTCAGCTGCATAGGCAAATTTACCTGCATATGCATTTCTATGTGCGTGTGTGTGCGTATGCTTACGCGTGCATGACCGTGTGTTTGCATGTGTGCAGTTTGTACAATATCTATTGCATCTGTGTGGCCTTGCTAAACTCGTAGCTTGATTAGGCATTTAATTGTTCGATACAGTTTGTTTCATTTGTGAGAAACATTCCCCTGTAAGGTGTATGATACTTGATATACATTTTTTATGTACTATTCATGTGTAAATTTGTGGCCCAAAAGGAGAAGGAGCTTCAGAGAGGAAGCTACAGTTGAAACCACAAGGAAGTTACCCTCAGGAAACACTAAAGAAAATGTACCTAGCAGTTAATTTCCATAAATCTCAAGCTGTACATATATTATATAGGCCCTAGGGATTTCCCAACCATTAAGTTAGTGCAGTAGTGAGGAACTTGTTTGCAACTTGATAATTACAATGTTCCTCAATATTGGGCCATGAAAACAATGTGAATTTGATCCTTCCCCTTCCATTGGACTAAATAAAAGAACAACTCTTACTTTACAAAAATCTCTTCACAAAATTAATATTAACTTTGCCACTAACCCAGGCCATTAAATGTGTAGCAAATTCTGTTTCTCCTTCTATTACATGCTTCAGGGCGAATACACTTAATTCTACATTAAGGCCGGTAGGCTATATATATATTTGTACGCCTGTTGGTGAATCCTTTATGCCTTTAACTCTTAAACAGCTCTCGTAAAATTATGTTCATTACCCAGTTGATAAGCAATACACTCTTAAGGTCAAGGAATATCCTTAACTTTAAACTGGCATCTATGGTTATCAATGTTAACCTTTTGATGCTTCCAGCAACAGTTTTAAAAAGTACTATCACATCGTAGCATATCCTAAGTATCTTCATTAGCATAGGATCTGTTGATGCACGGCCAATTCTGGTTTATCTTACCCATCCAATACCCTGGGTTTGTATTTGAATGAGAAACATGCCCCCTATTGCCCAAACATGGTCCAAGTCTCATCCTTCTATTCCTGATTGGCTGTGACATGTTTATAGCAACCCCCTGCAGCCAGACTGACAGCAGATCAGCCACGCTTCTTTTACACATCTGATCATACATGGCAGCCATTCACAAAAAATACCCACAATGCACCTTGTCAGCTCCTTAAGTTGTGAATGAGTTTTGTTTTTGTTGTCTACCATTTAGTCACTTTATTATATATTAGATAAAGGGCTTATCATTTCATAATTGCAGTATTACATTGTTTCTGCCTTCTTGGGTTGCCATATAATATATATTGTTCGCATGTTATAAACATTGGTTATTTCTTTCATTTAAATTCTCATTCCAGAATTCCTGTGTTTGACCAAAACAGAACATAGAAAACAAATGTGCGTTTTTTTGTGGTACAATAAACAATTGTAAGAAAGAAAGAAAGAAAGAGAAAGAACGAAAGGAAAAAATAATAGAAAGAGCTTCTTTAGTACTTAAGTACTTTTTGTGTCCTTTCTTAAAGTCGCTATGTGTAATATTTCCACTGGCTTGTAGCTTAAAATAACCTGGACATCTCTATATTCAATGCTGAGTGATAGGGATTTGTAGCAATGACCATTACTACACGCCACCTAGGTGGCTTCCATACTCCACCTAGGGGACTTTCCTCGGGCTCCTCCAAACAATTGGACACAGGGTGGGGATGTTGAAAGACCGGTTTATTACAAAGGTTGAGTACGATGGTACATGCAGATGGTGCTCCATCCTGCCATGTAGGAGAGCTCTCCCTTAGTGTGTGCGGTGATGACTGGTTTAACCTGTGCACATTGATTGCTCAATGTGCAACAGGTGTGCAGCCTCACCCAGCTCCAGACTCCAATCAGTCTGACTCGGCTGCTTAAACCAGCCATCATCCACACACACTCCCACAGGATTTCAATCGTGTTATCTATAAAATGACATCCTATCACTGATATATTCTACAAATAGAAAATGCTTCCCAGTCCGTACCTCTCTCTTTGTTTACAAGAATTTGACTATCTACACTCCCAAACCTCCTCCCACACACGCCACCCAGCCAGGCGAGCTACGCTAGCTAGCGTCACACCGCCACCCAGCCAGGCGAGCTACGCTAGCTAGCGTCACACCGCCACCCAGTCAGGCGAGCTACGCTAGCTAGCGTCACACCGCCACCCAGCCAGGCGAGCTACGCTAGCTAGCGTCACACCGCCACCCAGCCAGGCGAGCTACGCTAGCTAGCGTCACACCGCCGCACAGCCAGGCGAGCTACGCTAGCTAGCGTCACACCGCCACCCAGCCAGGCGAGCTACGCTAGCTAGCGTCACACCGCCACCCAGCCAGGCGAGCTACGCTAGCTAGCGTCACACCGCCACCCAGCCAGGCGAGCTACGCTAGCTAGCGCCACACCGCCGCACAGCCAGGCGAGCTACGCTAGCTAGCGCCACACCGCCGCACAGCCAGGCGAGCTACGCTAGCTAGCGTCACACCGCCGCACAGCCAGGCGAGCTACGCTAGCTAGTGTCACACCGCCGCACAGCCAGGCGAGCTACGCTAGCTAGCGTCACACCGCTGCACAGCCACTTAGAGTGGACTGAACACTAGTATTTATATTTTTTTAATTCTGAAAGTCTCCAGCCTACTAACTGGGAGGGGCTCAATATTACACATTGCAACTTTAATAGTCGATGATATATAATCATTTTTAACTAAAGAGCACGTGCTTGTCCTTGCTCTCCTGTGGGGTGATGTGGGTGACTAAGGGTTTAACAGACCTTTCCAATGTCTAACCGGAACCCGTGATGCTTGGTAATGTTTAGGTAGATAGTTAAAAAACATACACTTTAAGTATGAGTGGACCATGGTTAAGTTTAGGTCAGGGGGAAGTTAAGGTCAGAGTAAGGATTTGGGGAAAGTCCATAAATATGTAGATGAATGAGGTGTGGTAAATATATCACTGAAAAGTAACTTAAAGGTATACCATAATTGTTTGCCAATATGTCAAACACAAACAGTACATTTTTGCTAACATTATTTATATTTCCTATTCATTTGTTACCAATATATGGTAGTTTTCCATTAAAAAAAAGATCAAAATATCCTGCATTACTTAGCACTATTTCCATCATCTCTTAGCAATGAACTTTTGCACCTTGTTCGTAAACAATTGATTTATATGATAGTGCAAAATATAATAGTTTTACCCTGTTGTTTTTCTTATCCAACATTATTCAGATTTTTACAAAAATATATGTTTCTATATTAGAACGGCAAGAACATGAATAGACAGCTGAGAAGAGGTCACTGGCGATACTTACGTAGTTTTTTGTGTGTGTGAGAGAGAAAAAATAGATTGCATAGAGGTAAACATGTACATCTAATTACACCTAAATTAGTTACCCTTACTGTTTGGAGTATTTGGCGGCCTGTATTGTTTACAAATTGTAGATTCTAAGTATTTTATTAAAACACAATGTAGCAATTTCTGACAAATCTGCAAGCTCATTTGATATTTGCTCTGGCATACGCATTTGCCAATTGGTCTTGCAGTGTCAGGCTATGCAGCACTAGTTTCAAAAGACCACCCAATGAAACAAACGTTTCATTGTATTATTTGGCATAGTTACATCCTTTGATTTCCATTTCCGAGATAATTTGTTTTAATGCAAATAAGTGCCAATACCTATACAATCGCTGAGAGGTCCAGCATTCATTTTATTTTTCCTATCAACATCTCAACTACAATGTATAGCAACAATTATGTCAAAGATATGCTTGTACTTGCACTATATTTCGAAAGAATTTTCGAAATATAATAATGTCAATTGGAGGAGACACGTCAAAGAAGAGATTTAAGCTCTTTGACCACTCCCAGTCACATGTGGCCCTTTTCCTTTGGCACTTTAGGCTGTTCCAGGTCAAGCCATGCCGCGCTGATTTGTGTATCCTTTACCCGCTTTAACGAGCCGATCCGATCCGATCCGCTCGCGAGATCGCTCATCTCCGGAGTGGGGCCAAGTCGCGCCCGACCCACCTCCAAGCGGGTTGCGGTGACGTCAGCGTTGCTTGCTGTTTTGGAGCAAGACGTTGTCTCTCAAATCAAGGAAATGGGAGCTATTGCATCTTGCAATATTTTATACCTATTAAAAGTAAATGTTAAATGTTTTTATTGTAATAAATGCAAGCATATCTTTGACATACTTGTTGCTGTATATTGTAGTTCAGATGGCAAAAATAAAATGACCTGTTTTGACCTATCCGATTATATAGGAAAGCTTTTGGCACTTATTTGCATAAAAACGAATTTACAATGGAAATCGAAAATGCAAATGTTTCCCAATATGAAACAAACTTTACTGCGGTGGGGGAAACTAGCCATGCGTTGACTAGCTCGGCACGGAACTAATGCACTCCATTTCGAATATCAAACTCGGGTGCCAAAAAACCTACGAAGTACAACGTAGGCCTGCACTAATGGCCCCCGGCGCCATGTTGGATCGGCTTGTTGGTCATCTCGTGTGGCTTGTTGGCCGATTTCACTTTGCGATTGTTTCACAATTCTTCACTGCGCCATTGCTATTAAAAATGATTGATACTTTTGATTGACTGAATGATTTCTAAACTCTAGTGGCAAAAACCTAAATAGCATCGCTGTGGTCACGATGAAAAATAAATCTACATCAGAGGCGCATGGAGTCGTACAAAGCAAAAGCTTTGTCCTCCTGAGGTTTGTAACTTGTTCCAGGCAGTCGTGCCAAGTGGACTACCTTTTCTACGTTTCTTAAAATGTAGACCAAAAGGCATTCGCAGTCGAAACGTATGGTAAAACGTTTTACTATGTTCGTGGTTCAGCCCTAAACGGTAGACACGTTGACCTACGTTCACTTAAATCGGGACATGCCCCGAATTTGACAAGAAACCCGAATTCATTTGCCGAAATGTGTCATTATGCGACTTTCTCGCTAATCTGCACTCCGGGTGTAGCTAGGACTACGACCATTGACTTGATCTACGACGAGACAACCCCGTGCGTGCAGACCTCCTCCAATCGCGAGCCAGAACAGCAGGGAAGCCTGGGCGTCACGCAAAGAGAGACCTATCGGAGTCTCTTGTTTAGAACAAGACCGGCTTGCAGATTGAATCCATTCCTGAAGGGGCCAGCTCCTAACCCAGTGAGGTGAGTGCGCTTTGTGCATTTAATGACCCAGACGATTTGATTTTTTTAATGTCGTGAGATCTTTTGCTCTTATAAAGTAGCCAACAGTAATAACTTAACTCTGGGGATCCGTTTCTTTAGTTTTATTTTTTTTTGCGGAACTATTTCCCGTTGTAACATGTAAATCGAGTCTTCTTCATGCTTTTTAAGTTGTATTTTCTAAGACCAAGGGGGAGACTCTGTATGGGACTCTTTGCAGTGGTAGTTTCTTTGTTATTACCTAAGACGCCAGTGCATTGTCTCTTTACAACCGTTAAGAGAACGGGCGCGTATCGATTGTTTGGTATTATAGTAGAACAAGTATTTACAGAAAGCGTAAGATAACGACTGGTAATGTAGGTCTACATTTGCTAGGGTTAGTAGCTTTTATGACCATAATGGTAGCGTTCAAGCTCTCACCACAGAAAGAACATGCCGGTTCGGGTGAGATTGAAACAGCAATTATAGTGAGGACCATTTGTATTGGGAAAACAAAACATGTTACATTTCTAATCATCTCTTGTTATCTAACTGGGTCGAAAGGATATGTGTGCACATTGCATTCGCGGCAAAAATAATCACCCCGCGAGATTTCATGCTTTACATTGAGAAAGGGGGAGGAGGAACAACAGCATGGTTGACTCGAGGAGAAAGTGGAGCAGCATTGTCGCTCAGAGCTTTACGTTTGGTTTTTCCGATCTCCGTGATCCATGCACAAAGCTCAATGAAATGGATGAAAACAGATCTGGTGATAGCTTGCAGTATTTCCTACTACCACACTACCACCAGCCTGAGTAAAAGAAACGGAGATTAGAAGGACCCACATCATTGTAGTCCCCCTTTCCACTCCAGGTTTTATAGTGTGAGTGATATGTGTATAAAGCTTTCATTTGAAAGTAAAACATGATAACACACACACATATATATATATATATATATATATATATATATATATATATATATATATATATATATATATAGTTTTATACAAATACGAATAACTATATAATTACAGCTTTACTCTAGTCTTGCATTGTTTCAGACCAACATAAATTGTTCCGCCATATTTCTCCTATTTATAAACTACTTAATGTATTGGTAATACAGTATAGTTCTGTATACATATGTGATGAGAATTTAGACTTTTACGGGTGTAACAATAAAAACCTTATGCTTTGTACACAACACATATCACAAACAATTAACATACTGAAAATATGCAACTTTAGACTAATGTTGAATGTGACTCTATTCCAGACCCAGAAATATAATATTCATGTCATTAACTGTTGTCAGTGGAAAATAATGCCATTGTATCTTCTTTTTTTTTCTTCTTTTTTTTTTACAGCAAACTGCAAGATGGCAACCAATGTAATTGTGCCTCCTGATGAAATCAATGAAAAATGCAACCGCTATAGCTTGCTGAGATGGCTGAATAGCACGCTAAAAGTTAACTTTAATCATGTGTCACAGATATGTTCAGGTAAAGCCCATCAATTGATAACAATTAGTTTTTTCCCTCTTTAAATTGGAAATGCCTGCTCAACCTCCTCAACATCTGTGTGTTTTGTTTAGGTGCAACTCACTGCCAGATCATGGACTGGCTGTTCCCTGGCTCGCTAGACATGAGCCAAGTGAAGTTCCAGGCAAAGCATGAGGAGGAATTTAAGCACAACTACAATCTGCTTAAAGAAGCATTTGATAAGAGGGGCATTATCAAGGTGAATACTTTATCTATTTCTTAAGAAAAACAGAGGATTGTCATTACAAATCTTTCTTCTTTGTTGCGTACTTGGGTTTGAAGGACAATACCAGTATCATTTTGACTGACTACCAATATCAGAGATGACCTTTGCTTGTGTGCAGTGTATGGTTTTAGAAGGAATGGTCTAATCAGAACAAGCCAAATATGTTTTTCTCTTCTAGTTGTGTAATAAACTAGTTGTAGCAGTTTCTCTCAAATTGAATTGGATACTGTATACTTTGTCTTTTTTCAGGGAATTCCAATTGGAGAACTGGTTACCGGGTCATTCAAATCAAACTTCATCTTCTTAAAGTGGTTCAAAAAGTTTTTTACAGAAAACGTAAAAAATATGGACTACGACCCAGTCAAAGCACGGGCTGGTGAAGACATCTGCCCCGCCCAACTCCTCATGAGTTCTCCCAAAAGAGGTATGCCTCAAGTGCTATACCCAAATATCCACATCATTTTATTCTCACTTTGTTGCAACAAATTGACACCATGTTTTGTAGTTCATAACCTCCCAAAGAAAGCAGAAATGATTATCACCTTTCGGCCACAGACTTCTGTTCGTGTCCAAAGATGTATTAAACCATGTCAAAGAGTAGCCTTGTTGCTCAATAGATTCCATCCTTATCATTAATTTGGTCACGTACATTTTCACGAAACATCTAGTGCATGCACTGTACTAGATGTAAAAAGTAGGATAGTCAAATTAATTGTATGAATGAATTCTGCAGACCGAAGCAGTAATATGGCTATCAGGACTTAAAGTATATGACACCAGACAAGCATCAGCTGTGAGCAGAAGGAAGAACATGGCTGCTATTTGTTGTTAAATTGAGGAAGCTGGCAAATAGAAACAGCTTCTCTTCTCTTAATGAGCTTCTCTTCTCATTATTTTTGTGATACTTTTTTTGATTATGTGAATGCATTTTAAATTAAGTTGTTATTTTTCACTTTTCCCTTGGCAGCGAGCTGGAGACTGGAATCTGATATTGGAGACAATACGGCCCCCCAAAATTTCACCTACACCAACAAATGGAAGGAAGTGTACAATTGGGCAGAGCCTAGCACTCGGGGAGAGCTCTACGTTTACTGCAGTGTGTGTGGTACAGACATGTTCACGTATCGCAAAGGCCTCCAGGATCTAAACCGACACTTTGCCACAAACAAGCACAAGAAAAGGGCCCAAAAAGCCAAACAGGGTGAACTTCAAGGCCTAACAACAAAGCCCTTGCCCTGTAGCGATGTTGTCGTGCAGTTCATAAACAAATACTGTTCGTCTAGCTCTGGTGGAGATCTGGCGTCTAGCGACTTTGCACGCTATATGCTGGGATTAAAGTTTCCCACTGACATTTTATCGATTTGCAAACAAACACCTTACTGCTTGTACATGTATGGAGGGGTGACACTAGAGGAGGCTGTCACCGTCACTGTGGTTCTCGTTGGCTTTTTCGACGTGGAATCTTCTACTCATCATATCAGGCTTCTGGACGTTCTGCCCTCTCCTGCAGAAGCAGGGGAACAACCAAAGAAGACAGGAGAAGGAGCCGCTGTGGTGGAGACCATAAAGAGATTTGACCGTCCCTTGATAAATCTATCTGCTGTGTACATGGATGGAAACGGTGCTTCTTCTGAGCAGATCTGCTCACAGCTCAGGGAGCTCAACCCAAACTTAGTTGCCTTCGGAGCGCTGTATAAGATGGCGGATGCTGCTTGCCATGCCGCAGTCACAGAACTCTCCGGTTCGGTTCAGGAGATCATCTCAGAGCTCCATGCCTATTACACGTCCACCTCCATGGAGAATGAATGTCTAAAGGATCTGTTTGCTTCTGGAAACAATGCTGACAGTAAATCATTTCATCCTAGCAGAAACTGCCTTAACTTTAGTCTATTAGTCAGGAAAATGCTGGAAATGTGGCCAGATCTTGTTTCCTTCTTCGGTTGTTGCGATAAGGACAATGACAAAGTCCAGCAAATCTGTGTCATGCTGCAGGACGTAAACCTCAAGTCAACATTTAAGTTCCTGGCTCTGGCCCTGAAGCCTCTTGAGGCTTTCCAAAAGCATCTACAGATGCATGATGGCAATGCAAGAGGTAACCTGGTGCCCATCTTACAAGAAGCCAGCAGCTTGTTGCACACCTATGCCTCCCACTTCCTTAATCCGCAGGCTGTAGCTCGCTTCCTTGAGGAGCGCGACACCCGTGTCCTTACAAACAAGAGGTTTCACCTGTCAGGAGCCGACCTCGTTGTTGGGGGTTCAGCCGTGGAGGTCCTGCTGAATGAGTCTCCGTCTGCAAAAGTCTCGCCTCTTATACAGGAGGTCATGTCATTCTATGTGACACTCACAGGTTGCATTGCAAAGGAGCTGCCACTAAGTGACAGGATCCTGAAGAGCATGGCGCAGCTCCTGAACCCCAAGAGCAGACTCAAAGTAACAGACACGGCCGTGGAAGAACTCGGAAAGAGGATGGGAGTCTGCAGCACTACAATAGAGGTGAACCAGCTCACCAAAGAGCTTCTGGAGTACCAGCAGGCCAAAGAAGAACAGGAGGATGCTGGAGAACACAAGGATTCATCTGCCGTCTCACTGGAGAAGCACTGGGCCAGCGTGCTCAAAAACAGGGATTCATCCTCTGTCCTCAGGAAACTTGTCTTGAGCCTCTTGTCCTTCCCTTGTCCTCCACTCGAGGCCCAGAGAGTCTATGCTCAGGTGCGTGAATATCAAAGGAATTCCAATTGGATTTGTCTGTTAATGAGTTTCATTTGATATTTATTGACACGTGCGCCATGCGTCTTGTCTTAGGCCATTGCAAGCGGAGATGCCTTATTGTTTTTGGAAGACAGAGAGGATTCGATCATGGAGGAGGTTTTGGACAACACTATTTCTGATGGCACCAGTGGCTCCCCTGTCCAGAATGGCAAAAAGATGGAAGATGATCGTAGTGTATCAGGTGAATTCAGAGACTGAAACTGCCATAGCCTCTGTATATGATCTTGATCTTTGTTGTGATTAGTAATGGTGTAATGGACAGAATGCTTTTTAAATGGTGTAGCTCTATTCTGGTTTATCTGACAAAATACTTTATAAACTATTTTGTTATATTCAGTTCTACAAGTGCAATACATCAAATGTTATTTAAAGCTTGGGTAGGCAATTTGGAGAAACAGCCAGAGTAAGCTTGAATTTGAAAGTATCAAACCCCAAAAAGCAGAACCCTCCCTTCAGGCCTCCCTCTAAAGCCTCTCCCCCAAAACACATGGCTAGCTTGCTAGCTTAAGCAATAGGTCTGCCTAGCCTTGTGGAAGCCTCCGGTCATGTGCATTGAGTGCACTGGCAGAGTGGACGCAGTTAGCCCAGTAGGTGGAAAACAGACAGGTAGGCCATCCAATCATTTAATTTAGGCCGAATGATATGATTGGACTGGCTTATCACAGGCCTGCGACAGCCACAGTCTAAAAAATGCTTCTATAATAGATTGCCTACCCTAGTATTAAAGGTGCAGTGTGTATAATTGAGTGGCATCAAGAGGAATAAACTTGGCAGAAATGGAATATAATATTCATAAGTATGTTTTCATTTGTGCATAATCCCATGAAAATATTCAATTGGTTGCAATCTGGAACACCACCGCTAGATGCCATTTAATCCTACACACTGAACCTTTAATATAGATTTCAATAAAAGTAAATAGCAACCAATGCCTTTGTTTAGCTGGACTATAATGAAACAACATCCTACCAATCTAATTATTGTAAATAGCATTACAATCCATAGATTATAGTTATTATAGCTTATTAATGCTTATATTACACCAATCTTTAGTACAATTGACAAGATAACCGTACTTAATATGATTACAATCTGCACAGAAAATATGATTTTGACAGTTGATTTTTGGCACTAATATTCATTCAAAATTAATACACCAATGTCTGTTTTCTTTTCTTCTACCAGTGAATTACCTTAATGGGACAATTAAGCCATGCACAGTTCTCCTGAGGAAGCTAATCCGTAAGAAAGATATACTGAGATAATTTAAATAATATTTGTCACATAATTTAATTTAATTTAATTTGACAATATGAGAGCAGGATTAATGAATACAGAATGTGGTACACCACTAAAATGCCAGAGATGTATCTTTAGTTTCAAACTTTGTTTCAACTGTCATAAATATTAATGATAATGATGCAAATCTTACTGTTAAATGATTGTTAATGTTATTAGAATATTTAATATCACCTAATGAACAGTGTAGTTGAAATGCAGGGCAGTAAATAATGTTAAACAATCAATAGATGTATATATACTACTTTTGGATTCAAATCTGGATAAGCGATTATATTCAGGAGTCATCAATGCAAAATATCCTAAATGCACAATATTGAGAATATTGTCTTTTTTTCTTCTAAGAACCAAATATTGGTGATGACCGAGATGGATTCTTTTCCAGGCAAGAGGTAAGGCATCGTTAAAAGTATTTCAAGACAGCAAATGCTATGTTTAGCTTGTTTGAGATGCAAATCCAAGTTTATTTTATAAATACAGGCTACTATAATGGTCTGTGAAAATATATCAGTTAGGAATACAAGGGAAAGCTTTGCATGTTTGGTTTTACACTTAACCTTAAATCTGGGATATTTCTAATGTCTAACATTTCTTCTTTGGGAAATCTTCTACCTTTACTCTTTATTTCTGTCTTTCCACAAAATTATAACTAACATCCTCTGAACCTATATTTATTTCTGATTTCTTTTTTTCATTTGAGTGAATTGCATGGTGAGTGACAATATGTCAACATTTGTGTGTGTTTGTGTGTGTGTTTGTGTGTGTGCGTGCGCAAGGGAACAGGGATGCCGTTCAGAAAGGCCGGCTTGAGAGAGAGTGCTTAGGATGTACACTCCACCTGCATGGGCATGATGTATGTGTGAGTGTAATGAGAGTGTATTGTCTCTCAGGGGCCCATTAGGGGAGGTTATGGTTGGGAGAGCAGTTTGCGGCAGAAGCCCCAGTCCCGTGCAGTGTTTCAGGCTGGTCAGGGCACCTGGGCCAAGCCTGTAGGTCTTGGTAAGGACAGCCCAAAGGGACGGGAGTCTGATGATGAGTTGGTAGGTGTACTCACATATCCTACCAGATCAATCCAACTTTACCACTCAAATATACTCACATGGAAGCACTTTGATATACATCATAGCCTTAAGTGACCCTATTGGTTATATCGGACAAAGTGATTCATTTGTAGATATTATTATTAATTCAGACAATTCTCCACCAGCCTACTAACAGTCTTAAAGGAAAGCCAAACCGTTCAACAACTTGAAAAGTTGAATAGCAATATGGTGGGTTTGTAGAGTCGAGCTATGGATTGATCCTGGTCCCAATCTCGACTTAAATGCAGTTTGTAAGTCAAAACAATGTAGGCCATCCAAATATTGGAGTTACTGGTTACTTTAGTGTTGATTGTAACATCAACCATACATTTTGACTATATCCCCCCCCCCCCCCCCCCCCCCCTCCAGACCCAAGATGAGTTGAAGTTCTTGTGTTTGGTTTTCTTTTCAAGTAATATGCATATTATTATCATATAAAACAAAGAGGCATCACAGAAAGATATATGTTTTCCATGTCCCAGCAATCAAGTATTATATTTCCAAATTATTAACATTCCAGTTAAAAGCTGGTTATGGGACTTGTGAGCTGGTTATCTTACCTGATAGGACTGGTGTGAATAAAGCCTGAAGTAGGCCTGCTTTTACCCTTTTTGCTAACATCTCTTTCACTGGGTGCCTGATTTCAGTCAAAACCACACAGCCATGGGAAGAAAGGGATTGGGTCTTTTAGGGTCACTGTGTAAAATGTGAAGGCTTACTGTATGCTCTTCAACTCAAATTGTTCCACCTGTTACTTGTGGCTGGGCTTTCAGGGAAAAGACACTTCACCATCCAGTAAGATTACACCAAGCGCTCGAAATGTGAGACGGGTTCAAGCTTATCAGGTAAGACAGATATCTGATAAACGCATGGTAAGAATGCCATCTAGATTGAAACGTACAGTTGAATGGATGGATCTGTAGTTAAAGAGCAACTTGCAGGTTGGCATCCCCGGTTAAGTAATGTGGGGAAGGTATATACATTGCTAATTGTTTCGTGTTTTTTTACTGGTTTTTGTAACGTAACAGGAACATGCAGACCAAAAAACGTACTTGAACCTGGCATGAAGGGTTCCCGGCAAATGTACTCTGTTACTTTACCTTATTAAATACATGTTTAGATCTCTCATTAGATCTTAAGATGAAAAACGGGGTGGTGGGCGAGGAGGCATGGTTGTGATTGATAGGAGTGGAAACAGGACTGAATGGTTCCTTCTTGGCTTCGGCAGGATGGGAAGGGCTTCCTGGTCGGAGAGCTGGTGTGGGGGAAGCTGAAGGGGTTCTCCATGTGGCCCGGGATGGTCATGCCCTGGAAGACCAAGTCAGCGCCACCCGGAATGAGACGCGTAGAGTGGTTTGGAGATGGGATGTTCTCTGAGGTGAGGAAACCTCAACTCTGGATGGGTTCTTCTGATCTCAACATGGATCCACATGTCTTTGTTTTGTGTTGCAGATCTACTCTGAAGGGCTTTCGCCATTTCATGCCTTCACTCAGTGCTTCTGCAAAAATTCCTACGCCAGCCTGCCCACGTACAAGGACGCTATCTACCAGATTATTGAGGTAAGAGGCCGAATCTCTCTGTTAACGGATTTAGAAATATTCATCCATTTGTAACTTCTTTTTTAGGATTGCATCAACCCCTTTGAGAATAGTAATGAATACATTTTGACCAAAATAATAGTGATGCTAATGTATTGGTCATTCATTAGTTAATTTATATTTATCTATAACCCTATCTTTTGTGTAAAAACAAAGATTGGGCAAATGAACCAAGTGGAGAAAACAAAGTTATTGATCATCTTAACGCATGCATCAACATAATACAATAATAAATACTTTATTTGTATAGCACCTGCTTGTACAAGTAAAAGTTTAATAAATACAGATACAATTACGTTTAAAACATTAAAGCAACATAATGCAGATACAACACCCATAACCAATGGTACCAATTTTAAACAAGCAACAAGCATAGAATAACCACAATAGATTGTAAATACAAGTGCACCAGGTTACTGCCTTAAGAGATAAATAACGTTTTTTTTAAAGAGATTTAAAAGTGGTTACTAAGCTAGCTAACTTAAGGTCACCAGGCAGGCTGTTCCAAATGTTGGGGGCTTGGATGGCAAAGGCCTTGGTCACCAACCTAGACTTCGCTACAACCAATAGGGCCAATCAGAGGACCTCAGGTTACGACCAGGCGTGTGGGAGTAGGAGCTCAGTGAGGACGCTAGGTGCCAGACCAGCATCCTTACTCACGAATAAGTCTTTAGTGACCTTAATCAGGGCAGTCTCAGTACCGTGGAGGGCTCCAAAACCTGACTGAAACTTTTCAAATAAGCTTTTGTTACTTAAGTGGGCAAGGAGCTAAGGGGCCATGAGTTTTTCAAAAACCTTGTATTTAGCAGTTGTTGACTGGAACATAGGGGTCAAAACCGGGTTTCTTTAGAAGCGGCTGATCCAGGGCATGTTTAAATAAGGAGGGAACGAAACCAGAGACTATGGAATAATATATAATACTGAATGTTACTGAAAGCTTTACATTGAGCACACTGTCCATTCTTCTTCCAGCTGGCTGGGGAGCGCTGCAGGAAGTCGTTTGCAGCGGCACAGGGAGGCAAGGAGGAGGAGCTCAAGCTGATGCTAGACTGGGCTCATGGGGGATTTCTGCCATCCGGGCCTGATGGCTTCAGTCCCCCTGGCTGTATGTGTACCTTCTACTGGATGTGTGTCTCGTACCGGATGTGTACCTTCTACTGGATGTGTGTCTCGTACCGGATGTGTACTTTATACTGGATGTGTGTCTCGTACCGGATGTGTACTGTGTACTGGATGTGTACTGTGTACTGGATGTGTGTCTCGTACCAGATGTGTACTGTGTATTGGATGTGTGTCTCGTACCGGATGTGTACCTTCTACTGGATGTGTGTCTCGTACCGGATGTGTACCTTCTACTGGATGTGTGTCTCGTACCGGATGTGTACTGTGTACTGGATGTGTGTCTCGTACCGGATGTGTACCTTCTACTGGATGTGTGTCTCGTACCGGATGTGTACCTTCTACTGGATGTGTCTTGTACCGGATGTGTACTGGATGTGTTGTCTGAATTGCCATCGTGTTACAGTTCTCTTATCAGAACCACCTTCTTTTTGTGTATTTCTTCTACTGTTTAGACTCAGCTATTTTACCCACTATATCTATTTGATACATCCTGGTTCTTATCTTTTTCTTTTAAATACAGATACAAGGGCAGATCATTCAGACAGTCCACAGTCAGACTACAATCCGCCAGCAAAAAGGAAACAAGTTAGCAAAGCAAAAGCGAATATACTTGTAGTCACCTACAACAGAGGTAAGTAGTGATTCTTAGAAGCCCTGAATTCATTCTGCTTCTATTTAGCTGCACATTTGTGTGACTATTATTTTATTTGTTTAATTGTGATTTATTTTGCTTTGCAGAATCAATGGTACAAGAAATTGAAGACAAGGGTAAAAAGATTGAAGGTATGCTTGAGTTGCTGTAACAATTTATTGTTTTAAAACCTGAGGCATCTATATATCGGGGGAAAACGTCATATTTTTGTTTCAGATTTCTGTATGTCTTGTGGATCACCTGAGACGGAAATCTTCCATCCACTGTTTATAGGCAGTCTTTGTCTGAAGTGCAAGGTAATCAAATATCCGTCATTTATATTATTCATTTATTCAGTTGACCGTAACCAGCCCCTATCACTATTATCTAATACAAGCCCTACATTGTACATATTCCATAACAAACACTGTTTGCTCCTAGTGTGCTAGTGATGGGTTAAATGCAGAGATCACATTTCATTGTAATTGGGCAATGGCAATAATTTGATTCTGCTTCTTCTTCTTCTGTTGGTGTTACTGTATTAACAAAGAATGTTAAAATAATTGTTTGCAGGAAAACTTTATTGAGACGCTTTATCGCTATGACGAAGATGGTTACCAGTCGTACTGCACAGTTTGTTGTAACGGCCTCGAGGTGATTCTCTGCGGCAATGCCAGCTGCTGCAGGTATGTACTGTATTGATGTACACCCTGTGTTCAGTTAGTATTAGTATGGACAAACCAATGGCAAGTAGCCACTTAACATTGCTGTCCCTTGGATAGAGTTCAACATCTTCACTGAATGTGGTACATTTAGACTTGATCATTCTGTATTATTGACAGATCCTTTTCAATGTCTCCTTATTTCTCAGATGTTTCTGCAAGGACTGCGTCAACATCTTGGTCGGCCAGGGAACCTTCGACAAGCTGAAGGACATCGACCCTTGGAGCTGCTACATATGCAAGCCGTCTGAGTGTAGTGGAAACCTGAAGCTGAGATCAGACTGGAGGCTGAAGGTCCAAGAGTTCTTTGTCAACAACAGTGCATTGGCATTTGTAAGTAACTCCTGCTGTTACTTTTCCTTAAAGGGTCTCAGAGGTAAAGGAACTAACACAACAACCAGGGAGGGAGCCAAGATACAAGGGATGAATCCACCCCTTACCTAGTGTTTCTAAACAAGGATGAACTACATGTGTGAGGTGTACAGGGCACCGAGCACTTCCCTAGAAAAATGGGAGGACAAAACAAAGGGCAGGTAGCACACAGCTTAAAAAAGCAAATGACAAACAAAATAAGGTACAGCTCCACGTGAAATTAATGCAAAGGAAGGGCCAGAGAGAGAGAGAGAGCGAGAGAGAGAGACCTATGTATTTTCCTAACCACTTTTCCTTCACTTCGATGGTAAACGTCATGAGGTCAAGGAAAAGTGGGTAGGAAAGGACATAGGGCGTAATTCCTTTGCCTATTCGACCGGAGACAGAGGGAAAACACACTAGAAAAGCCTGGTATCTAACAACAGCTCGTAGTAGCTTTTGTTATTTGGCCATTCCGTTTGAGCCTTGAAAGCTTGTGACTTATGAATTATGGTACAACAAATCCATTAAAGTGCTGTGGGAAGCCAACAATTAATAATAATAATTTATCAAATTGATATAGTGCTTGTCAAGGTACTAAAAGCCTTACATAGTATTTGTGTTTGTGTGCGTGGGGAGTATGACATACACTACCTCTTACAATTTGAGCATACAGTCGTAATTGGCTATAAGGCCAGACTGACTTGTGATTGGATCAATGTTTTAATCCAGGAACCCCACAGAGTGTACCCTTCGATCTCTGCTGATCAGCGCAGACCCATCAAGGTGCTGTCCCTATTTGATGGCATTGCAACAGGTTAGTTTCTCCTTCTTACATGATCGTCAATGAAACGTTTTCCAAATGCATATCAGACTACATTTCCTGTATATATATATAAAAACCCTAATACCATTTTTCTGCTACTGCAGGTTACCTTGTGCTCAAAGAGCTGGGCATCAAAGTCGAGCGCTACATCGCTTCAGAGATATGCGACGATTCAATCGCCGTGGGCATGATCAAACACCAGGGAAAGATTGAATATGTCAACGACGTGCGCACAATAACCAGGAAAACTGTGAGCACCATTTCCAGACTTTCATTTCACGGCCATACCATCGCTTTTTTGTTAGTTAATTATTGAGGCTGTGTGTTTATCACTTTACAGATTTAATCGCCAGTCCTAGTTGTTCAGGAAATGGCTCATTTTCAAACCACTCACCAAACCTCTGCTTTGTCCCAGCTCGCGGAGTGGGGTCCATTTGACCTGTTGATTGGAGGCAGTCCTTGTAATGATCTATCCATGGTGAACCCTCTTCGAAAAGGATTGTTTGGTAAGAATATGCCACGCATCTAGTTCAGGGGAAAATAAAGTTAAAATAAGCATTATTAAAATGTGACAGGTTATATAACTAGCTACCTTCTCATATTTAGATTTAGCCTGAATGAAGTCCTGCTTATCTTTGTTTTAACAGCAATGCAATTAAAATGTATTGGACCGAACAAAACAGATTAGGAATGCTGGGATATCTCATCACCATTGCTAAGATGTTTGTCTCATTTACTTTGTTTATTGTGTTATGAATATCGGTCAATTTGGGTGCAAAATAGCATCATGTTTGAATTTGAAATAGAAAATTCCACCAAAATCATGACCATTCTCTTTCGTTGTATGAATTTCCACTTTTGTCTCTCCTGCCTACCTTCTCACAGAGGGCACTGGTAGACTGTTTTTTGAGTTCTATCGCATGTTGACCATGATGAGGCCTAAAGAAGATGACAACCGCCCATTCTTCTGGTTGTTTGAGAATGTGGTGTTCATGAGTGCCAATGACAAGTCAGACATCTGCAGATTCCTTGAGGTGAGTATTAGTGGGTACTTGCCCACCTTGTCAACATTTATTCTAAGGCAATAGATGGTTATGAGTTGCATGTATTCATTTGCCTTCTTTGTCTCCCATTTCCCAGTGTAACCCCATTCTTATTGACGCAGTGAAAGTCAGTCCTGCACACCGAGCTCGCTATTTTTGGGGAAACCTCCCTGGCATGAACAGGTAAATATGAATACCATATTTGCAATTTCATATCAAATTCATATAAAAGTGGAAGTCAAACATTGTAGGGAGTCCAGTTACTGTTGGTCATTGCAGATATATAAGGACATAAAGTCTATGTCTAATAACATTCTCTCTCACTCAACTCTCTTTGTTCATGTCTTTAGGCCTCTTGCAACATCTCTAGATGACAAAGTTGGTCTCCAGGATTGCTTGGAAATGGGACGCGTAGCAAAGGTAAAAAACATTGTCAAAATATATACGTTTAAGAACTTTTCTTGAACATTTGGAATTTTGAAACTATATCCCCATTTGTCCTTCACTCTTCCTGTAGTTTGAGAAAGTCCGCACCATTACAACCAAATCCAACTCCATAAGGCAAGGAAAGCTGGGTCCACTTCCGGTCAGCATGAATGGGAAAGAGGACTACCTTTGGTGTACCGAAATGGAACAGTGAGTCTTTCGAGACAATAAATTGACAATCAACAATAAAAGAATAGCCTTTCACTTAAACCACAATAGCATTTGTTATCGAACACAGGAGCATTGCTTTAATTGATATTCTGCACACCACTAATGAGTCACTGTACAAGTTTCAATCAATTGAATCAATTGTTAATATTCTCTTAACGGTTTGTATGTTTTTTTGTTGCAGAATCTTTGGCTTCCCTAAACACTACACAGATGTGAACAACATGGGCCGATGCCAGAGGCAGAGAGTCCTGGGTCGCTCCTGGAGTGTCCCGGTCATCCGCCACCTGTTCGCCCCACTAAAGGACTATTTTGAATGTGAATCAGGACAGTAAGCTGCACCTGCATGTACGATGTGGCATAACTACTGTCCTATCCCGTAGGTTTTTAGTCATTCAGAGATTTTTTTTTAATGATTATTCACAATGAAATGCTTACTTGTGATTTATTTTATTGTTGTACTTATGTCACCCAATTAACAAAAATCAGATTTTGCAAAAGTGATTGATCATGGAGGATGCTTTTACATCTAAGCAATGGTGCTGTGCTAAATCCAAACTGTAACACAATAATCTACCTCGATATGTCTGTATGTCTACAACTTTGTTTTTTTAACCTGTATTTAATTGATGTATGAAAATTATGAACTGGTTTTTAAATTAGGATTAGGAGTTTTGTCTATGTAGTAATCTCATGGGAACATATAAAAGGGCTACATAGGGCTAACATAACATAGGCGTATTCTAGGCATCTTCTAACTCAATGTAAAACTTTGTTTATTCCTCTGTTATCATCTTGTAATTTTACACAGTTCCTCTTTATAACGTCCGACCTAATTATCTTCTTGTTAATTAAGGTGCTTTGGACTTTTATGTCGTCCAGTAGTAAATATGCCACATTGAGTCATGTTAGCATTTTGTAAAAGAAAAAAAAAATGTTTTGTTTTTGAATGACCCATGGTGCTATACACTATACCTTTGACACTATGACTGTGTTTGATTTATCTCACTTGTTGCCTCATTCCCTATTCCCTCCATGGTGAACACTATATAGTAAACTTTTAGAGGAATAAGGATTGGGCTTGTACATTGTTGTGGAGAACTGGTTCTTCACTTAGAGATGGTTAGAGACATAACGGAGGAAACATCTTAAAAGATAACTGAGTTTATTCTGGTAAAACAACATAGTAACAGAGTAAAATAAGTGAACCTAAGGTCAGTCTCGAGAGTGAATTAAAGAGACCACAGGTATCTTGCTCACTCCCAAGTGTCCTAGGTCACCTACAAATGACATCACTTCCTGTAGGGCTAGATTTATAGTATATTATCTACTCATTTTAGTAAACCTTAATGCCCTGATTCATATAAAAGAGACCAGACATCTCTATCTCACTCCCAAGTCCTTCTGTGCTCCCATATAAAGGTGTTTGTGTCACCTATGAACCCATGTTGATAATTAAGTTGATAAGTTATCATTTTAGAAGGTTTTTCGTCTGCCTTTTACTTTGATTGCATTCACGCTTCAAAAGGGTATTTATCTTTCATGATTATTTTGATAAACAACATTTATATATCAAATTAAACTTTGGAATGGATTTTTGGCGGAAGCAAACCGAATTTAAACTTCCGGGTTGCCCCACAAAAACATGTCAGCCTTGTTCATCGTTGTCATTCCTGGGTGACTAATTTTTTTTATTTGAAGGAACATCCGTTACATAAGTTAACACTTAACACAACAGCTCAGATGACTACACAACGCAAAGACATTGAATCAAACAACATGCAAGCTGCGTGGTTTCAGGGATAGCAGCGTCCATATAAGCTTGCATAATCATAACTCCAACTCAACACAATAACTTTAGGTAGCAAGTTAGACGAAGCATTACGTTCCAGCTGATGAACCAAAACATTACAACACAATAACATGAGTTATTAAGTCAGCCAAGGCCTACAGCTGACTACCCAAAACATTACAACACAATAACATGAGTTATTAAGTTAGCCACGGCCTACAGCTGACTACCCAAAACATTACAACACAATAACATGAGTTATTAAGTTAGCCAAGGCCTACAGCTGACTACCCAAAACATTACAACACAGTAACATGAGTTATTAAGTTAGCCAAGGCCTACAGCTGACTACCCAAAGCATTACAACACAGTAACGTCAGGTATCTTTCTGGGTGTACAGCTCAGCTACGACCAACTCGTGAACACTCGTTAGTAGCTACCTCGTTTGTTTTAAACAACAAATCCACAACTAAGAAAGCATACTTACAGGTTGGGATCCTGAAGGTCCAGGCTGGGCCAACAAAGTGGGAACTGCCCCGTCTGTAAGGACTAACCGATGCGAGAATCCTGCATCGTACTGTGCCCGGTTCCGGTCCTCTGTCAAATCAAGCAAACACAATGCAAGGCTGGGGCTGTACTGCGGAGGAATGGTGGTAAATATGAATTGCACCACTCTTTCTTCACGTGGTCTTCTTTGAGAAGTCCATGCAAAGGGAATCTGCTTTCGCACAGAGAAAAGCATCTTCTTGACGTGGCGATACAGCTAACCGAACATCACATTCTTTAAGTATACATCCCCCCTCTCCAAGTACCTACAGACAAACTGAATGGATATTTTGGCTTCTCAGCGTCTGGTTGAGATGACAGAGGACAGCCTCAAGAAATGTGTCAGAGACACTGAGGGAGTGAAAGGAGCAGCTGATGGGTTTGTGGATTGGGCAAATAAAAAGAGGTGGACAGCTGTGAGTTAGTGGTACAGACCGCACTTCCTGAGAAACGGGTCAGAAAAAAGACAGAAAGGCCATGATTACTTTTAGAAGATAACCCACCAGCCTCACGAGATGCTTACTTTGAGGTCAACGTGCACAATGTCATTCTGGACACTGGGACTGATAGCATACATAGGCCTTTTTCAGCAAACGCAAAACTTGCCTCATATTTTGCTTGTCTTGACCATGGAAACGTTGCTGAAATAAGGGCAAATGGGCTTCCTAGCTCAATGTTGGCTTAGGTTTGATGACTGAGCTACTGTAGGCACATTACATATTGAGCTGTCTAGCCTGGCGCCCCGGTAGGAGAGAATGAAAAGTCCCCTCTGGAGGAATACGCTGTCAGTACAGGCAGTGAGATAGCATGAAGAGTTGAGGAGGACAGAGGTGGACCATCATATATGGAGTGGAGAGCAGGATCTGTTCTTCCTGCAAAAACTGTGCCATTGGTGTTCATCCGATCCTCTCAAAACTTACTCACTGATGCTTACCATGTAATTGGACTGGCATATAAATTATTGTTGACCATTTCAGTCTCTCAAGTTGCCTGTGAGAGAACCTTATCAACACTGAAGTCCATTAAGACCAGGCGAAGAAGCTCACAGACTCAGTGGCACTTAGAGGCCGTCATGCTAATGAAAAGGAAATCCTAATTTCCTGTTGAATATGAGCAGCCTAATAAAAACGACAGGATAGTAAGAAGTGAACTGTCGCTTCATCAATCCAATTTCCTTCACCACAAAAAATAAATAAATAAAGTGGGCTGGTCTTGGGCATGAAACTCCTGGGCTGAAAATGTTCTCCACTCCGGCCCTGACCATATGTAGGCCTCTGAGCGCAGGACTTTTCTATACTGATTGACCATAGACAACATGTACAAAAGCTGCGGTTGACTGTTCTTTAAAATACATGACACGGTACCTATATGACATTATAACATGAAACAGCCGTATCATAACCCATGTAGCCACTTAACGCCATACTACAACATTGGATAATGGGTAACGATAATCAGTTCGACTCCAGCCGTATTGTCTTCCCACCTGTGCGTCACTAATTGTAATGTGCAAAAGGCCTACGCGGATCACACTATCGGAATCGAGAAACCACACCCAAAGCAGGTTTGGTCTGCGCAGGTACTTACCTTGACCCTATATGCACAGTGGTTCTCGGTTCTGAAGCGTGGTCCACATGGGGTCCCCGCCGTGGATTTTGCACTCCTGGCTGGCTCGCCAAATGTCGTAGAGAACTGGTTCTTCACTTAGGTTAAATGGTTAGACAATACAGAGGAAACATCTTAAAAGATAACTGAGTTCATTCTGGTAAAACAACGTAGTAACAGAGTAAAATCAGTGACCCTAAGTTCAGTCTCGAGAGTGAACACTGAACTTAGACAATTGCGTGTGTCCTTTTATTCTGTCAACGTTTGAAGCTCCGCCTAAATGGGAAGCTTCTCCTGATTGGCTCTTGTGAGCATACGCTATCTGATTTATCCAATGGTGTTAGTCCACTCCTTCCGGAGTTCATTTAGATGTCAATGCAAACTAGCCCCTGGTATGGGCAGTGAGCGCTGTACCAGGTCCTTGGTATGTGTAAGAGGTAAGGTGGCAAGGTTATGGCCTAGCAAATGGGTTGTATGGCCTTCCAGGCGTGGTGAGGCCATTGTTCGGCATTCCAGTGAAAGCAGATGGGACGATTTATTCCACATCAGAATGCACCATTGGATTTTATGTTGGCTATACTCCGCCATTTTTTGATGCCTTAATAGAGTTGTAGTAGTGGAAAATCCTAAATAAACATAAATATACCATTATGTAAACTAATCCAAGCTTTCTTTTGCCATGTCTCGCATGATAAACTCTGTGGCAGTTTCAAACAACAATCCCCCCATAATGTCAAATTAGTGCACGATTAATTACTTAACAGACCCAAACACAAATACTACCAATTATATTCCACTGCTCTTTATACTCCCGAAATGGAAGCGGTCATCGTTATGTGACGTCACGATGTACAAGCCCTATAGGCGGAATTTAGACACTAAGTAGGCGACACTTTAACTGCTCAACTGCATTATGTGAATTTAACTTTACAGTACTACAACTATCTTGAGTCCCTTCAATACGGCGGAATGTCATCAACATAAATGCAATAAACCATGATGCATTATTATAGTACAAGCCCTATTGGATGAATCCGCTATAATAAAAAATAAAGAAAATAAAGGTGTGGCTCAGTTGTATGCTTATTTTACGCTGCATTGTGGGTATGAAGTAGGGAACCAGATTTGTTCCCTGACTAGTGCGCTATATAGTGCACAAGTGGCCCAATTGTAACATAGCAAGTGACATTTCAACAGTGTTGTAGAGTCTTTGGCATGGTCGAAAGACCTCTGTTGTCACTAGGTGGAAATAGGCTACTTGCCTGTAAACGTGTGAAGAGATCTTGTTGAATGATCGTGTTGGCCTTTATAAATAAATTCCTATTGTAATCTCATAATTGATTGCGCTTGTGGTTCATTTTAATGGCTAAACACCATATTTGGTGCCTGGGGGAAGGCAGTATGCAAAATAGTTAAGGGTGGATTTAACCTCGTTCAAGAAATTCTCACGACGCAACTCCTGGGACGGGATGTTCCAAATGATCGTTATTGGCGAGAGAGAAGGTGGCACTTTCACTTACATGGGTTTAGCAGCGAGAGGGCGGGACTTCCGATAGAGAGATATCCATTTCCGTTACATGTGGATATTGCTTTGTCACAAAATGTCTAGCCCTAACCCACATTTATTTTCCTTATCGCTGTTTTTATTCTTGTCATGTTCATATCTTCTCGCTCCGAGGACTGCTAACCTGGGAATACAGCTCACAGGAAGTAAGAGACAGACAAGTGCGTTGCGGTTGACCGGGATAACGTTACAATGCACGATCCTCTCCGAGCCCAACGGGGCTTTTATATTAAAATTCGACGACCCACGTGCTATTCGTCTATTTAAACAATTCGAGCATCGCCCACAGGTTTAATAAATAAACTAGGAACTAGACGACAGACCAGAAGTTTCCATTCACCTCACTTCCCTCAAGCGGTCTACTAGAGTGGTGGTATTAGTTGCTGCGTATTGGTACTGTTTAGCTTTTGGAGCCATAGCAACATAGTGAACGTTGAACCGAGTAAGTACAATCATTTTCTTCATGTTTTTACGGAACTACGTATAGCATAGGAAGTAGCTACTCCGCTAGCTCGTTGTATCAGATGTTGACGTACGTTCAATAATGTGGTTGACTAACTTAACACTCAAAGACATTATAGCGCGATTGTTTATTGCGTTCAAGTGAAAGGCTAGCGTGTCCGTGTCAAACACTGAACGGAGAATATTTGTAGTAGGCCTAAATGGCGACGTCATCCTGAATTGTATTCATTTTTTCACATCTTTTTTCCTTTCCATTAGCTGTCGAAGTCCCAGATGGCTGTGAACGTTTTCTCGACGTCTTTGAACAATGATAACATGAGTCGCCATGAAATGCTGTCATGGGTCAACGTGTCTTTGCAGATGAACTACTCAAAGATTGAGCATTTGTGTTCAGGTGCGAAAATCCTTTCTTTCTTTTTTTCACGAGTTGCACTGCGTAGGTTGTCATTTGGATATGTTACGTTTTTGCATTAATACTCTACTGACATGCCATACAGGCGCAGCTTATTGCCAATTCATGGATGTGCTGTTCGCTGGATGCCTCCCCCTAAAAAAGGTGAAATTCAACGCCAAACTGGAACACGAATATTTACAGAATTTTAAAATTTTACAGAACAGTTTTAAAAAGGCTGGAGTTGACAAGGTAAGAATTTCGCCTTTTGATTGAGTATTATTACCATTAAAACTATTCGGGTATTTTCATTCTTGGATCTTTTATGCCCACTTTCGAAGATAATTCCTGTAGACAGACTGACTAAAGGAAAATTCCAGGACAACTTTGAGTTTGTTCAGTGGTTCAAGAAGTTTTTTGACGCAAACTATGATCAGAGGGATTATGACCCAGTTGCAGCTCGTCACGGACAGGAGACGTCTGCGTTTTCCCCAGCGTCCAATGGTCCTGCTAAAGCCAAGGCCACAGCTCGTGAGAATTGCATATTTTGTATACAATGTATATTCATATCTATTTGTCATTACCTGTGTCCTATTTCTAAATATTTCTAATTGGTTTACTTTAGAAAATGTAATTCAACCTGCTGACAGACTGGCTTCTCAAGTTGGTAAAGTGATTTATTAAGAGGTCCAAGCTTGTCACTTGGGTGATTTGGAAGACGAGGTATGGGGAGACACAGGGTGATATAGGTTCCTAAGCCATCGCTCGCAGATTGGCTGACTAGCAATGATGCACTGGTAATGTCCTCTCTGGTCGTGGTGGATGATCCCAACAGCAGCGTCAATGGGTGCCTCATTAACAGTTACCTCATGTAGAGATGGTGCCTGATGTGACAATAGAAATAACTTTTTTTGTTTCAATTTTTTTTGTTGCATTTAACACTTAACATTTAAGCACCCACAAGGGCAAGCCCTTCCAAAGCGCTGCGGCCCGTTCCCTCAAAGAAACCTGGAGCAGGAGACGTGATGGGAGAGCTTGCTAACGAAGTGAGTAGTTGATCGCGTTGTCATTAGAGAATGTCTGATGGCAATTTCAATGATCAGTGGGCTTTAAGTCTATTCACATGCACTGTATATAATGGAATTGAGGATTTGCTTAATCGTATGGTTGTAACCCTCAGGTTAGTCAGCTACGATTAACTAAGACTACTGCAGAGAAAGAAAGAAACTTTTACTTTGGAAAGCTGAGGACTATTGAGGTCATCTGCCATGATAAGGAGATGGATGGAGGAGGAGACCCTACTCTGCAGAAGATTCTGGAAATACTTTATGCAACAGATGTAAGCAACCCTACAACATGGATGTTTCTGCATACATCCCTTGATATCAACTATGGCTTATCCTGGCATGATCCTGTTAACTAGATGTGTATCTCCCCATAGGAAGGCTTTGTCATGCCGGAGGGGGAAGATGGAGGCGAGGGGCCAGAGGAGCCAGAGGAGTTCTGATGGGAAAATGGGTGGGAGTCTAATGCTTGATCATTTTTAACATGCACTTTGCCTTATTCCGTCAACATTTTACTTAATAAATGCATCGGAAATCACCTTCGGTCCATTACAGTAATCTCAAGTGGCACATGATTTGTGGTTTCTCCTTTCCTTGTATGAAGTGCACTGGATTCAGCTTTGTATTCTTAAAAAATGCTGATTTGTCCCTTTTCTGATGTTGTGATGTATTTTAGATATACTTTGCTTTGTAAACTAGTGTCAAATGAGATGAGTTATAAATCAAAGTACTTGTTGAAATGAGATGATGCTAATTAAAGATACATGTATTTAAATTGTGTAATTGATTCTGTTGCTGTCTGTGCCTGTATGCAGTACATCACATTTGAATATCTGAAGACTGCAGACATGTATGTAGTTGAGTTTAGAGTAGAACCCGTGTGTAAAGTCATTATTGCACTGTCCACCCCTCTTGTCCAAATTAAGGCACGGGCAGGAGGTTTTGCAGATTTTTTTTTCTCTTTGAAATACTGTAACAAGCCAATTCAACATATTGTGCCAAAATAGTGCAGATGGCCGCACTCAATACAAGGAGTCAAACGGTATCTAAACGTGTGCCTTATTATACATTCATGGTAATTTATAACATCGCCAATTATCAAGTAAGCCAAATTTAGATTATTTCATTGTAGTTATTGCAATAAACAACCGATTCAGCGAATTTCCCATGGTTTCAACACCCTTTCCATTTTGGAAGGTGTTGGGTTTTGGTTACTTGGCGTAATGTCCAGATGCGCCACTTGCCCAGGGACGGGCTCACCCGCTTGAACAAGTCGAATAACGTCCTTGAACGAAAGCATCGTGGCCTCTGTTTCTTCACTGTCATTTTCGCTGGTGCCAGGTTCTGATCTTGAGAGCGTTTCATTCGGGTTTTCAATCTCACGAGGGTCAGCGCAGCTCCACTGTTTGTACCCTGCGGAGTCGATGGGCTCAATAAACCTGGTAATAACAACGTTCATTTAGTGCTTTATCGTAAGCCGTAACACACAATCGCTCAGACGGAACTAGAAGCAAGTCTAGTTTTAAGTCACAAATCAGGTCATGGCCGATTTGAGATTTCAAACCAGACTTGCCTGGGACCAATGTATCACTCAACAAACTCTGATTAAACATAATTAGTTATACTGAAAAACAGGAGTTGTATACCGTTTCGAGTTAACTAAAGTGCTTTTGGCTCACTTAACTGAGAAAACATACCGGTTATAATAAAATAATTTCATGTGCAGTCCAGGTGCTCCGTTGCCACAAGGGCTGGACCCGTCAACCAACATCAACCCATTTTGGAACTTTTCATCCGTCTCGAAGTCGTATGAGTTAAACCTTTGGTAAACATCCTCCATAACTCTATTGTTACAACGATCACTAACTGATAGCTTGGAAATTATATAGTTGCTTTTAAAAAAGAGTCCCCATTATAATCGAAATGCTTTATAACAACAGCCTCTGTTCTACTCAGATGATGTCGACAAATGTGAACGTTTGCAACCAACAAATGACAACAAGAAGGGCCCACAGCTGAACAGTTGGACCACAGCTCCCCACGCGGACTTTTGTAGTTGTGTGCCATTTAAAAGCTAATTGAGTTGCTCTACTGTACTATTCGAGTCTATATTAGCATATGTACACATATATGAACTGCTGTTTCATCTCAATTGTATGTTTGAATGTACCTGTTGTAAATTGTAGAACTATGTTAATGTTTACAATTACATCCATAACAATCTATAGGGTTAAATGAACTGGCCCTGCCCTGGATCCCTGTCAGCCAACTGCCTGCCACAGCTTCATACATAAATCTTTCTCTGCTGATCTTGACTACTCATATGAATCATTCTTCAGCCATCTATGCACAAACTGCAATGGTGCAGTGAAGCTGCACACTGCAAAATAACAAAAACCTTTTTGTTAATGTTTTGGAAATGGGGAACCCTAATTCACAACAACAAAGCGCTAGAACCATTCTTCACTTAGGCCCAATGTAGTCTCACAAATAGGCCCAATGTAATGGCAAGGCATTGTGCCGAGGGCTTCTCGTTAACTACTTGTGTACTACACGTAACCAATTGCCAAAAAGCCTATTCCTGAAGGTTTGTAACTCAGGAGTAAATACATACAGGCTGAATCTACATATCGTTAGCATTTCTGGATTAAAACGAATATATTGTTCAATGTGTGAACATAGTGTGGATTTATATAGGCCTCATAGAGATATAGATAGATAGATTTATGTAAATGTGACAGGTGTGTCTTCTTCTGGGTAAAATAAATACACAGCAACAAATGTATTGTTCGGATTAGTGTATTAACTTGTATTTGAAATTTTTTGTTGTAATTTACAATGAAGTGAAAAATAATAATATTTGAGAAGCTTGATAATCAAATAAAAGAGTTTTAAATTGCACATAAATAAACAAAAAATATGTATTTCTGAATAAGCCACAGTATTTATGGTCCTTCTTCACATCGGCACAATCTCCCTCTCTGTATGTATATATATTCACAAAAGAGTACATATGAATTCATATTAAGTCAGTCAACACAGAGATTCTCCACTTGCTCTTTTAAACTGCCATCCAAATACATCAAACATTATTCAGAAATTACATTCGTTGAGCTTCTGAAATTCCATATATTGTCTAGATTCAGATCAAATGACGGCTGAAATCGATGCTGCCCTTCCTTCCTGTCACTCCCAGCTGGGCTGGGAGTGATTGAGTGTGGGCTGGGCTGGCTCTGGCCTCTGGGCTGGGCTGGCCTCTGGGCTGGCTGAATGTTGCAGAGTATTTCTGTCAATGTGGCTTGCCCGGATTCAAGGTTTGCCGTTGGGGACGTGCAAAGCAGAACGTCAAGGTACTGCTGGAGCTGCAGTCATAGTTTCCTTCCTGGTAAATAACAATGGGAAAGAGGAGGGAATCAAGTAGGTAATTAAGAGGAATGAGTTGATATGAAGTATTGCTTTAATTGAAAAAGGGATCATATGTAATTTCATAATATAATTTAGACAGCTCTCTACGAGACTACATGGTATGTATAGGAAGACCCACCTCTGCTGTGACGGTGCTCAAGCTGCCATCCCTGGTGATAGCCCCTGTTATCGCCTGGTTCTGACTGCTCCCTTTCTCCTCTCCCTGCTTCATGAACCTCTGGTTGACGATTCTGGTAACGCTGTCATTCCTGTGTAGCGGCACAGCAGGGGGCCTCGTCGGAATGCGCTCCAGGTTTTTCAGGTCAGACTTCCCCCTCTGCCCAGCTCCTGGTGCCGGCTTCTCTGCCCGCCCGCTGACTTTGCGCAAGAACTCTGTGACCAGGCCGCAGCGGTTGTTTCCAGCCGCTTTACTGGGGGGCTTAGCAGTTCGGCAGGGGCTGCCAAAGTCACTGTTTAGGGTGCTGTTGATATGCCCTGCGCTTGCTTTATTGTGGGCCGAGCGGGCCCACGTTGTCCTAGCAGGGCCTTGATTAGAAAGATTCAACAGTGCTCGTTCCCTGGAGGGTGTTGAGGACGAAGAGGAGGATGCCAGGGAGGAGTTGCTGAAGGCGGTGGAGGTAAGGAAAGAGGCAGAATGCCTCCGGTACAACTTCGGGGAGGTCTGTCTGGGTCTCATGGCCCTTCCGTTGATTTTGTCCATGGAGGTCGAGTTGTGGTGAGCGCGAGCAGATGACGGGCTCTGGACCCTGGAGGGGCTGTTTCTCGCCGAAGCGACTCCCTGGGGTCCATCCGTCTGCTGAGCAACGCTCACCATCTGGGGTTGTATCTTCGTCTGAGTGCCTGAACAAGCCACCTCCACCCAGGCTCCACTTGATGGCCGTCTCTCTTCCTCCGGGTGACTCGAGTGAGCTACCTGCCTCCAGCTGGCTGTCATCTCTTTCATGTCATCACTCAGGTTGGCAGAGAGCCCCAGATAGAGGGGCGACAGAGGGCTATGTGGAGGGCACCAGGGTGAGACCGTGGTGACAGACTCCCTGCCCGTGGTGGGACTTTGCCACAGCTGAGCGAGGTGGACTCTGCGGGCAGACGGGGGGCTGTAGTATATCCGGATGGCAGTGCTTTCTGGGGCGGTGTGGCTCCTGTCCATAGATATCTGTTCAAAGTCGAGATCAGGAAAGTTCCGCGGCATGATCGGATGGTCCCAGGTCTTGACCGGGTCCTCTTGGTCCAGCTGAGCGACCGACCGGCTGAGATAGAACCAGTGTTTGCGGTTGGACTCAGGCGGAGCCAATGGCCGTCTTGACCTTTTCCCTTCAGCCTTGTATGTCCTGGGGAGGAAAATATGACTGTGTGTCTCGTGAAGACTTCAATGTCAATAATAAATGTATTATGTGCAGAATGGGGAGGAAAATAATACAACTGACCTGTCAATTTCAAAGTATCTCCTCTCATTGCTGATAGCACAGGCGCAGGCATCCTAGGAAAGAACGTTTGGCAAAAATATATACATAGTTAGACTTAAATCAGTTTTGAGCTCTCACTGAAATTAGGTAAACATAAAAAATGCATGTTTTTCAAGTAACACTGGGATCACAGTCTCTTACGTCGGAACGAAAATCATTAAAGCTGTAACCACTTTCCTTACAAAGCACATTCTATGATTTTCTCTTCCTATCAGGTTTCAGTCATTAGTGTCACTTATTGTTTGAACTGAAGCATGAAATTGTTTCTGCTGTATATCTAGCATCATCTTAGCATTTTCAGAGATGGCACTGTTACTGTTGAACAAATGAATAGACGTCAGAAGCATTCACAGAACTATACAGTAAATGAAAACATGAATAACTTAATAATCATAGCTATTTAACTGTAACTGTCATCTTTTTTCAACAGCCCATAAACTCAAAGGTATATTGAAACACATGCAGTTTTGGGTCGATGTCGAAACTGGTGCTGTTTGGCAGTAGCCCCCATAGGAGATTAGCCTAAATACGGTGGCCCTTGATGAAGTGTGTTGATGTTGTGCAGAGAGTATGACGATGAAGCCGTGCCAAAACCAGAGGATCAGCTTGGCTTCCCAGCACATCACATAAACACGCATATACACACGCACACAGCCGGGTGCAAATGACTGAAGTGTAAGAGTCTTCCATACCTCATTCGTCGTGCATCGCATGGTCTTGGTTTCACTGTCCCATGCAGTACGACTGTTGGGACACTCGGCCTTGAGTTCTTGCAGCAGTTTCTGTAGCATGAAGATGGTTTGGGCTCTTGCCTGGATCGGGGGGAAAAACAGACATGGTCTCCCAACATGCTCTACATATATTGTATTGAAACATGAATATATATATGAATATAATATAAGGAAGCGTATAGTATAGGTGAAGATTTAAAATATGTGTATAAATGTAATTGCTTTATTTGTAAGGGACCTCGAGGTATTTCAGTAAGAACTTCTTTATTTTTACCTCATTATCTGCCAGTCCAGGTTCTTTTACTTGACACCATCGATGGAGAACTGATATTGCCTGCAAAATGAGCAGCATTTTTGGGTCTCTGCGACTTTGCATCATGTTCAATTGAGAGGACGGCCCCTGCTGTGTGTGCTTCACTCTCTCCTTAATGTCTGTGGTACAGTCCTCTTCGATAATATTATGTTCGATGACCTTCTGAGCATCCATGTTGTGCCCTGCAAACTCCCCCAAAATAAAGGGCAACATATAGGAATCACAAAAATGGGCATCTTTTTGAAAGGAAAGACCACCTAATTCACTATCTGTCAGCAGTTTCTCCAGGTGTCCAATAAAGGCCAGCAACATGTTTTGCAAAAGTGCCAGAGAGTCGTTTACAGGCCCCTGAAAGAACAAGTTCTGTCCTGGGGGTTGTGCCTTACCCTTATTCTGAAACCCTGTCTCGGGAATAGAAACAGGTGTGGAGGCAAGGCCATTTGTGGGTGAGGTGAGAAATTGAATGGCTGAACTCACAATGCAGGCATGCTCTTTGAGAGAAAGAAGAGTTTCACAGTCTTTCACAGTCATCCCATGGAGACCTCTGTTCTCCTTTCTGCCCGATGCTTCCTCTTGGACCAAAGGGCCCCACTCACCGCCCACAGGCCCCTCCCGAGTGATCTGGCGCACAGACAACATCCCTTTGGTCTGTGCTGGGCTCCCGTCCCTAAGGACAGAGCTCTCGACCACACCTGCATTTGTTGTACCATTGGCTTTATTATCCTGTGTGTACTCTGTTGTGTGTCCCATTGTCACACTTTGTCTTTTTGCTTTCAGTTCCCACCCCAGGTCTACCTGGGAAACCAGTTTTTCTGATACTATTTCCATTGGCTCCTCCTCTTCCTCTCGCGTCGCACCTCCACATTTATCTTGCATGTCGCTCATTTCTGCTCTCAGGCCACGGTTCTCCACCTCCAGTTCTACAATGCGTCGGCTTAAAAGCGTGGCCTCCTCTTCCACCAGTTTCAAGTGAGCCTTGACTTCTGTCTCCCTGGAATGGGCGTAGTTGGCTTTACCTTCACGGAGCTGGTTGGGGTCTACGTCTCCATAGGCCGAGTGGTATCTTGCCAGCTCCACATGCATGCCCTCACTTTCTGATACCAACTTTGTCAGCTTCTTACACATGAGCGCTAATTCCTCTTTAGCAAAGTACAGTTGGCATTTTATATCAGCGCTGTCCTCCTTAGGAATGGAGAAAGGAAAAAAACACCCAACAACCCACATTAGATAGAAGGACACAAGAGTGCATTTGTGGTTATTGGATACAGATATATTTGAGATCAGGTATATATATTATATAGTTGAGATATGTTATACCTCTATCTGTTGAGAAAGCCTTCTTTCTGCTTTGCTGATTGGTGATCTGACACTTCTCCTCTTCAGAGAGTTCTGGGGGTATCAAATAGAGCAAACAGGTCAAATTAGTTCTCAAACAGGAAAGTTTTGTAAACAATTTCTTCCTCAGCATAAGAATTAGGTTACAAGAGATTCCATACTGAGTCACATGAACTACTGCAAAGCACTTTTTCTTCTCACCACCAAGGGCACCGCTGAACTACATGAGTGAGTTAATCGGTTTGCCTGAGTATGAAAGGAATTCAGGCTGCAGTGAGCTCTGTCTCGGGATGCATTGTCTGGCCAGAAGACACAAGGCCGGAGGTCACGATTTTATAACTGTACTCAGAGGTTAGAGGTGGGGATTATGAGAAGTGTGTTCAAGGTTTGCAGATGAATAGGGTCATACGTTATGTAGAATCAGGAGCGCTAATAGGATGTTACTTTTTCCATGTTTTCCTGGAAAACATTCAACCCAATGCCCTTTGCTGAACCTAAGGACGTACTGTGAGGTGTTTGTTTAAGTAAAAGTGCAACAAAAGTAATTGCCTTTTGAAAATCAATCAGTTCTTTAGTAATTCTTCAGCTATTTGTTTGTTTGTGAACTATTCTGCTACTGGCCAGGAAATCAGTCAAGTGTTTGAAAGTATTTCAAATGCCCATCCTCCTTCTCATCAATCTAGCAAAGGTTCTGTGGTCCTAGATTAGATCATCTAAGTGGATTTCCCACACGGGATAAGAGAGAGTAGCAGCTGTCCCGTTTGAGTGGGCCAGGCAAAGATAACGCCAAGGCACCGAATCCTGGATTAGACCTAACACGTGTGCGCAGAGTTCAGCATCATCCACATGAAGATAAGGCTTCAGTGCAGAATTGGCAACAACAAATAAAGGGAGAGGGAAAACAGCAAACCAGGAAATGGTGCGTTATAGCTATACTGAATAGCTATAACTTTTAGCTTTTCAGTTGTTGTAGGTCAGTATGTCAGTGTGCAAACACTATTTAGAATCCCATAATACATGATGATCCCGATTTAGCCTAGCTTAATATAAATCAAATGAGAGAAAGCGGGAGAGCATCTATTTTTGTAATCTCTCTATATGTTGCTTCTCTCTCCCTCTCGGTCTCTATTTTGTGTACCCTCCAGTGGGAATGTCAGCTGTGCCTAGAGTTCAGGCTTCAGCATACCAAGAGGCTTCACCCCACCCAGGCACCGGTCAGCTGCTGGCCATGCCCTTAGCTCATTTCCTTGATGTGGTACAGGGTCAAGCGCCATTTGACATCAGAGTAGCGCCAGCGCAAGGGGAGACAACTGCATGATACGGAGGCAGCTGTGAAGAGTAACCCGGTTGAAATGGGCAATAGACTGCAGGGATATGGGAAATGTTTATGTGGTGTATAGATGGCAACAGCTGATGGCCAATGTGAGGTTAAAGTGTACTATGGAGCAAACAGATGCAGATCATGAAGCTAAATATATGGAAGTGACACCTCTTTGGAGAAGACTTTGTCCACTTCAGTCTGCAGGACCTGCTTGGCAACTTCCAGCTCCTGGGTCCTTTCTCTGAGCACCTCGTTCTCAACTTCCAACAGGGATTTCTTCTTCTGCACCGACTCCAGCTCATTCCGTAGGCGCAGAGAGACGCTCTTCGCAACCTATCAGCAAACTCACTTATTAAGGACAATACCCAATGTTATATCAACAATATGATGTGATGTACAATGATGTGAGAAGTGTCCACTAACCAAGTCAATGACTAAAGTAATAGAAAGTAACAGTGTGGCATGTTTCTTAACTGTTCCATGTAAGCAGAGGCAATGCTTGAAGTCAGAATTCACCACCACAAAGAGCAGGACAATCATTGCAAGGGTGAATGTAGTTTCATTGTTTAGAGAAATGTGAGAGCATCAAATTGCCATCCTTTGTTATCAGCCCTATGTAAAAGAAGCCAACCAACAAAGTGATTAACTCCAGCCAATGCGTTCCTTCCATGACGCTGTTTCCATTCTTAAACTCGTATACATTTTAGTTTTAGGCATCTATTTAGCTGGAAACAATTGACCACATAATTATACAGAGGTTTTACGAACCTACAAACAGGATGTAGGAAAATCCTTAAATCCTCATTAAGGATTT
The DNA here is from genome assembly GCA_026745465.1 of Lota lota. Taxonomy (NCBI): domain Eukaryota; kingdom Metazoa; phylum Chordata; class Actinopteri; order Gadiformes; family Lotidae; genus Lota; species Lota lota. The sequence continues at coordinate 445,881 of JACYXH010000319.1, read as the reverse complement.
TGTGGCACAACCCAACATCAGGATGTGGCCCATCCATGAGTCATGCAGCTCTCGACCAATTACAGCACTGCCCTGTTTGTGAGTACGAGGCTAAGCATGGAAATATGTGGATGGGTACGTTAATTTAGATGACTCTAATCAGCATGATTCACTCAAAAGCCGATTGACGAAGGCTCTTAAACTGTTTGGGTGTTTACAGAGTGCTTCTAAAGTCATCGAGAGAAAGGGAGATGTAGAGAGAGAGAGAGATGTAGAGAGAGATAGGGAGATGGAGAGAGAGAGAGAGAGGTCTGACCTTGATATCATGCTCCAAGCTTGTGACCAGCTCCCCGTCCACTTGTCCAGTTTGAGCCACCCTGATGCTGCGACGTTCCGCCTTGCGGAGTCTGTACTGCAGGATGCGGCAAGTCTTGTTGGCCTGCTCCAGCTGCAGCCGCAGCTCCTGCAACTGGTACACCCCCTCCTCCTGGAACATGTCACGCATCTCCACCATCTCGCAATGCAGCTCCTCCATCTCATCCTATGAAGAGGGTCATGGACACAAATCTCAAGACCTGTAGGAGTAGGGCTATCCACCATACAGCTGTTCAAAGTCAGCTAGTTTAAAGTGCATGATACATTTTCACACACAATAACTTAATATTTAACTGCACTTGGCAAGGGGCCGACATGTTGGCAGAGATGCCAGATACTTTCATTTGTTAATATTTCTTCTTTTTTTACTATACCATGGTTCCACAATCAGCAGGATACAGGCCCTAGAAATTGAAATAGGCCTATATGTGTAAATATCATGATTCAATATATAATTGTAATATCATTATTTAAGACGCTTACATATACCCATGTAGCTATAATTGTTATTATTTATAAATTGTAATCAATTAAAGAAACATTTAATTGTTTTTCCTTCAGCGACAGGATTCCTGCCTTCTTAACATTCGATGTAGCCTGGAGTGTTCTTAGTCACCAAGTCTCGGGCCAGTAATTGGGATTGGCATGTGCAATTACAGAAAATCCGCTCTGCTGTCAAAACGCTGCACACAAGACACGTGTTGTAGGCTAAAGACGCTATACACAATATGTTTAAGGACTATTCAATAGGCCTACATACAATGATAGTTTACGATATATATATATACATTAATTCGTTAAAAAAAACATATTCTTACTTTCAAGTATTCGTTTTCTGATCTCAAGTCGTCGACCTCCCTGATCAGACCTTCAGTTGTCTCACCCATCATCAGATTTGAATAGTTTTCTGACACATTAAGGACTCCCAGAGACACTCCTAAGTCAGGGGAGTCCTTGCCAACAGCGCCGTCCTTGCTCTCTTTCAAGGTGAAGTTTTCATCGCCTCTTCCACTGCCGTGCCTCACAGACGCTCTCCCGTCCAACCAACTTATTTCAGTGTCAATTTGTTGAGGGTCTGGCTTGTTGCCCTCCGACGTGCAATCAGACATTTCTGAACTACTATCAGAAGAAGATGGTTTCCAAGATACACAGCCAGAGTCTTTGCTGTAGTCCTCCGAAGCGTTGCTGGCATCGGACAGTTTCCTATGCACGCTTCCACTCTTTGGGCACTCGTCGTTGGACACACTTTCAACGACGTTTCCCGGTCGCTTTCCTTTTCCCACTGATTTCACCTCCGTTGCAGATTCGTTCTGAGTTCCCCGTGTGTCGTTGTTAAGCCGTGTCTTAGAGTAGGAGCTTCCCCGGCAATCTTTAGTCACTTTCTGGTTCTGAGTGGCGCCCTGCTGTTGCGCCTTGGGTGGCTGTTGGCACCGGAGCGCCGACTTTGCGCTCTTGTCTCCCCTGTTCATCTTCTTAGGTCCAGTTGCCACAGTTAATTAGAGTGGTTAATGTTACTACTGTCACAAAACTGATTCAAGATTATCCCACAGACCCAACGGTACTGTACTCACGAGTTATTGTTCGCTTCCAGTCTGAAAATCGGACACAAAGGCGTGAGTTGTTGGTAAGTCATGGCTGATGTTCTCCGCCCACATATGCTCGGACACTGTGAGAGCTCATGGCTTAACTCCATATATTCGCCCTAAAAAAAACAATCCACATTGGTGATATGGCCAAATGACACTTTCGCTTCCTGGAATATAGTTACCATGATGCCCAAAGTAATTTCATTGTTATATGTCTTATGTTATATGTTTTCTCCAAAATATGGTGACAAATCATTCTAAAACTGAATTTGACTGCCATGTCGGCCTATTCAAATCACATGTTTGATAGGCCTAATAATACAATATAATAGTATACTATAATATGATATAATATAATATAGTATGATATAATTTAATATGATATAATATAATATTATATTATGTAATATTATATTATATGATATTATATTGTATTATTATATGATGTTATATGATATTATATGATATTATATTATGTAATATTATATTTAAAAAAAGTATCCAATATATCAGTGATACAATATAAATATTATAACTACCAATATTAATACAAAGCACAACTGAAGCCTTTCTATGCGCTTTAGTTCTAGCAGTGAAGGCTCTGATAGGCTGATCAAGCCACCATGGGTCTAGCGGTGAAGGCTCTGATAGGCTAATCAAGCCACCATGGGTCTAGCGGTGAAGGCTCTGATAGGCTGATCAAGCCACCATGGGTCTAGCGGTGAAGGCTCTGATAGGCTGATGGCGCCACTAGCGACGTTGCCCTTGACGCCCTCTTCCGACCAGTTCCTCAAGCTGTGAATTGAGAAATGTTTATGTTTTTAGATCATTGTATTGGTGACGATTAACAGGTACTGTAAACGTAATCTCTTGTATATGTATCCTCCGTTGTTGTATTGGAATGTATTTGCTAATCTTTGGGATAAAGGTTCACATAATATTATTGTGTTCTTCGGTTGTTTTTTAGTGCAGCACCAAGGCTAACCGCTAGCTAACGTCACTCACTAGCTTCTTAAATTGCTAATAATAGCTGAAGCTGTTTTTGTTGGAACTGGTTAACGTTAAGATGACCTGCAAGCGTCTCCCATTTGTAGTATATGTGTTGGATGATATTGAAACGGATTGTTAAACTGTTGCAGGTCAAGTGTTAACCTTTCTGTGATGCTCGCAAAGAGGTTGGGGCGCAGTGACAGGCCGGGTACAGACATGACTTCCCAGTAACACTTCAGTCTACGCTCACTATGAACAGCGAGGAAGAGTTCTACGACGCCGAGACAGGTGCCAAAGAGGCCTGATACCTGCACAATCACAATCAACACATGACCTATACAGACAAAATGCATAGACATGTAATGAAATAGGCAGGGAATGCAATGCATTATAACCACGACGTCTATCCGGATGTCTTACAGGGCTGGAGTCGGATGACTCCTGTGAGGTAAGTTTTAAGGATGCCCTGGTGTTTGAAGGCAAGCAGGCCAAGGATGCAAGCACAACACAACAAAATGGAGTATGGGAGCGAAGGTGAGGAAGTACTTCAGTCACTTATTGTGAAAGTCGTTTTTGGAGGTTGTTGGAAGCTTTCATTGTAGGACATGTTAATTAATGGAAGGTGGCCAGTACAGCCTTATTATTGCACTGTTGTGCCATTCGGCTGTTGAGAGTAAAGAATGTGTATGTCTTTCTTCAGGGTGCGCTAAAACCGGCAGCCCTTTTAGAGAGAGCTGACTTATGACCATATCTATTTATGTTTTACAGCGTGGTCCATGGTTAGATTGAAGTTATTGTTGTTGTGCGATTGTAGTCCTATATTAATGGGCACTCTTCTATAGTTAAAATGATCACCCCTAACCAAATAATTAAATGTTTATTTATTTATTTCTCTTATTGTCTCATGACTATTTCATGAACAGGAAAGTGCTGCCTGCAGACATGATCTCTAGAAACAATTTAAATATGTGGAGTATATTAAAGAAATGCATTGGAATGGTGAGTCACTTCTCTTTTCATGCTTGTTCCCCTTTTCTTTTTGTAGTGAACTGTAGAGACTCGCTCTTCCACTATTTAAGGTGCCACTGAGGATGTTGTTGGCAATTTCTTGCGTATTGAATTTATTTACTGCTCAATAAATGATTAGGTATTCACAGAGTATCTGTGGATACCTGTTGTTATTATTATTATAATGACACTACTGTGGAATACCTAAAGACAGTTTGTGCTACATAAATTTGTACTTAGTCCATTATTAAGAAATTGTTTATTCTTTATATAGCCTATAGAGGTTTCTCTATATTGCTCCAACCTAGTTCTCAGTTTGCAACCCAAGCATGTAATTCTCTGTTTGTTTTTGTGGTGCTTCAGGAGCTTTCTAAAATAGCAATGCCGGTGATGTTCAACGAGCCCCTGAGCTTTCTGCAGAGGATCTCTGAGTACATGGAACACACTCATCTCATTCACAAAGCCTGCAGCTTGTCGGACTCCATAGACCGCATGCAGGTAAACATAACCCACAATCACAGACTCCTGATTTTGACAAAATATCACTGCTCATAGTGTTTTTTAAGTGATTATTTATTAAGAATAATAATAATAACCTCCCACTATATAAATCGATCCTAGGTGGGTTATATACTTCAAGTTAGTGTGACTTCAAGATTTGTCCTTTTTTCCGTGACAGGTGGTTGCAGCGTTTGCAGTGTCTGCTGTGGCTTCTCAATGGGAAAGAACTGGAAAGCCTTTTAATCCTTTATTGGGGGAGACATTTGAACTAACAAGGTATTTAAAGACCAAAATACTTGAATTATAAATGTGGGTGCATGCAAGATACAATAAATACATAACAAATTGATAAGATGTATTATCAATTCATTTCTCACTGCAATATTATTCATTTGAACAATATGTTGTTGGGCTTTCCAGAGAGGAAGACGGTTATAGATTGATCTCAGAGCAAGTAAGCCACCACCCGCCTATCAGTGCCTTCCATGCCGAGTCTTTGAAGCAGGAATTTGAGTTCCACGGCACCATCTATCCCAAGCTCAAATTCTGGGGCAAGAGCGTCGAGGCTGAGCCCAAAGGCACCATGACACTGGAGTTGTTGAAGTGAGCCTATATTTGAGCATAAAACGCAAAACAATCAACATCTTCTTTCCCTGATTGTTGTCTTTTTACACATGAGTCACTGTTTAGCTGAGCAATGGGTCTCTTGTGTGAACCTCTTCCAGGCATAAGGAGGCGTACACGTGGACAAACCCTATGTGTTGTGTGCATAACATCATCTTAGGAAAGCTCTGGATTGAGCAATACGGAACAGTAGAGATAGTCAACCACAGGTATGTTCCAATAAAATGCCATATTGTATTTGGAGCAGCAACAGTTTATTTGATTGCTTGTTTTGCATCTGATTTATCAGTACGGGAGACAAGTGCATCCTGAACTTTAGACCATGTGGCATGTTTGGTAAAGAGCTGCATAAAGTCGAAGGCTATATCCAAGACAAGAGGTGAGAGCATAGCACTAGTTATTGGCCCATGCAACGTATACAGCTGTATTAGTTTAGTTGTGAGCTAATGTCTTCATGACCTTGCTGTTGAGTTTTTAGTAAGAAGAAGCACCGTGTGATCTACGGGAAGTGGACAGAGTGCATGTACAGCGTGGACCCCAAGGTCTACGACGCCAACAAGAAGGCAGAGAAGAAGGCCGGGGGCATTTCCAAAAAGCAGAAGCAGGTGAGAGAAGCTGTCCTTCATAGCCCATTTAAACTCAGCTGATGGAAATGCACACATTTTACCCAACCTCAGGGCTAAACTGTTCAATCAGGTTTCTACATATTGTGTTTTGCAGCACGCTCTAAAACAAAGACTAAATTAACAATCCACATTTCTCAAACGTTATCTTTTTCTTTCACGATTCCGTGCAGTGGCGTTAGTGGAAGGTAAGGTCAAAGCACATTTGATATGTTATGGTATGTAGTGTGCTACTGCTGTTGTCTTCTTCCTAGTCCTTGTTCCTGAGTGTAATGCACAATTGTTTCATTGCCCGCAGCCAATTCACAATGCCTGGCATTGGCCATTGCATTGTTGATTGAGACTTGAGTCCTTGGCAACGTTTAGTTTTTCATCACACGTTTTCTTTAGTAGGAGCAGGTGAGTGCTGCTCTGTATTGGTCTGACTGCTGGGTGTTCTATACCTGTGGCCCGTGTAGGAGACCTGTGCAGAAGGGGACGAGGCTGACGATATGCCGGATGTTCAAGAAACTGTGACTGTGATTCCGGGAAGTGCCTTACTGTGGAAGATTAAACCGCGACCACCACATTCGGAACAGGTGAAATGCAAAGATACTATGAAAGGGAAATGTTTTAAGTAACATTTTATTTGTATTATCAAACTACATGCCCCAAACCACATATCCGTTACCTTTCCTCTGCATACAAGCAGCATAGATCAAATGTAGTAGTTGCTGTGTAGTGTATTAGTTATTTAGTTACATGACGTGACTTCAAATGTCAGGCAACATTCTGTTTTTCCCCATATATTGCCCAGTTCTGATTACTGATCACTTTGGATGGGTGTTTTTTACTTCCTTGTGGCACAAATGGTGAAGTCTTTCAGCTGTCCATCAGCTGACTTCTGCAGCTTCAGAGCTTTTATAGCTTCTGTCCCTTGTTTACTTGGTGGTTCTTTCAGTGGTATGGTGGATAGTAAGGGTCATAACTGGTATAGCCTCAGCCCATTCAAAACTGTTCATATGACATGTGTCTATCCTCCTAGACTCAAAATACAAACATTCATTTCTTCCTGTGTAGATGTACAACTTCACCAGCTTTGCCCTGACACTGAATGAGATGGAGCCAGGCATGGAAGAGCTGCTAGCCCCAACAGACTGCCGTCTGCGGCCAGACCTTAAGGCAATGGAGGACGGAGACTTGGGTAAAAACACACACACACACACACACACACACACCGTGTGTCAGTCTGACCTATATTCTCAGTACAGTTCCAACGACATCGTAATGCATGCACAACCATGTTCAGTGGTTGTGCATGCTCAGGTTCAGTCTATGTTTTAATATTTCAGTGTTCATTTTTCTGTCTCTCAGATGGAGCAATGACTGAAAAAGAGCGGCTTGAAGAGAAACAGAGAGCAGCCCGCAAGGAGCGCTCCAAAAACGAAGAGGAGTGGTGCACCAGGTCTGTGTTCTCCAGAGGAACACGTTCCATTCCCTATAAGGAGTGTTGTCTGTGGACTAGCATGGAACTCCGGAGGGGGCAGCAAAATGCAGTTCTAATAGCTGGGTTTTCTACTAGTAGCTTGATATGCATCTTGTGCAAATTAGACGTTTCTACTTAAAGAACATCAGGAAATAAACCTGCTATACAAGATAAACAGCAATCAAACAATATTCTGGCATTGCCATGGTAGTTATGTAGCCGTCTCCTGATTTAGTAGTATTCGAGTTGGATATTAATAAAGCTTCACCAATATTCACAGTTCGCCACAATGGTGTGCATAATCATGCCTAATTCAGTTTCATTTTGTTTCCATTCAGGTGGTTTCAGATGAAAACAAACCCTCATACGGGAGCTGAGGATTGGCTTTACACCGGTGGATACTTTGAGCGCAACTTTGTGGAAAGTCCCAACATTTATTGACATAAGCGGCACCTGACTCATCCTCTGGCATTCTCCTGCTCCTACCTGATAGAAGTGATTTTTATCTCTCATCAAATATTCAAACCTCTGTGATGTGGAAACGTTCACTTTTACTGCCAATATTGTTAATTTCTTGTTCCTTTTTTCTCTCTGTTAGAAGGTGTTCAAATAGGAAGTGAGAAAAGCTCAGATAATGTCAGGCAGAAGTCTTACATGTGCAGTTCTACTTCTACATGAAGTGACACACGGCAACTATTTTAGAGTTTACTTAGTTGACTTAACGTCAGCCATCGCTATGTGCCCTGACTAGGATTCTGTAGAGTCCTTGTGCTACCCATCTCACAGATCTATATCCACTTAGGGGTTAGGGTTAGGGTTAAGGCTAGGGTTAACCCTAACCCTAACCCTAACCCTAGGATTCTGTAGAGTCCTTGTGCTACCCATCTCACAGATCTATATCCACTTAGGGATTTGGGAAGTCGTTGTGTGATGTGTATTGGCTGTACTGGAAACAGGTGGTTCTTTGACCTCACTCCCATCATGTAGATATGGCACACATTACTGGTGAGGTACATGCAAATATCAGTTGCCATTTACATGTGGCTGGTACTTTTTTTATAATATAGCTATAAAAATGGATGATCCCTTTTAGTTGGCAGTGCACTAAACCATCCCTCTATCTTTCACGTGTGATTATGTTCTATGACTAGAGAAACTAGATACTAAAGCTGCTTACAATGTTATGAAGACGTATTGTCATCTGTAACATGTGTTGAATGCATGCTAACCAAGACGGTTTCTTACACAACTCAAAGCCATATAACTCAAAAGATGGTTTGCACTGAACCATCAGCTGTACAAGAATGTGTGACATTGTTCGACAAAATAATGACAGTTCGAAGCGTATCGATTTTGCCAGTCCGATACCAGTAGGATATAAAGAGAAATACTGTTGAAATTGTGTGTATAATTGACATGAGTTTTATTTTAGGTGTTTGTTTTTACATGTAGACCGTGCAGCACTGTAAAATCTTTATTTTTTCCAAGGCACAATCAAACTTTCTAAATGACCTCTCAGTTTTACTGAATTTCCGTTGGCATCATTGATCTGTTTTCCAACAACCAATACAATAAGCTTTGCCATTGTTCACAATGTTAGGTGGCAGACATTAGATACTATCTACCTATGCAAAAATGCAATGTATTCTGTTTCACCTTCAGAAATGTGAAAATGAGCTAACATCCCCCTTAATATAGTAGTGTCCAATGTGCGTGTACAAGGAGTGCACCTGTTGAAATGATTGTTGACATGATACTTCAATAATAGTTGCCTATTTGTAGTCCGTAGTGGGTTCCAAGCACTAATTCTACATTCAACTGCACATGAGACCCTAACGCTAACGCAATTGATTTTGATTCTGTTTACAATGTATAGCTTGCTTTTACAACACAATGAATACTCAAAACCAAGCATAGTACTAAATGTATACCTACCACTACTGTTCTAGACCTTATGCGACCACAAGCATTAGTAATAAATGGTGAACTATTTGGAATGATTGATGGTTTGATCTGTGATGTTCATCCTTTTCTTTGACAATTCCTTTTCAGATTATTTGTATTATAGTTATTTCGCCTATTAAGAAATACCCCCCCCCCCCCCCCCAACAAATTAAAACAAAAATATTATATAAGAAATATGTAAAATAACATTACTAGAAATAATCGAAGTTGCAGTTGTCTGACGAACGCGAGATATGTTGGGTGCGCTCTCTACCGAACACGCACCATTCCGAAAGTGACGTGTGTGTTGACCAATCACAATGAAGCAGTAGTAACAGTGAGCCAATCGTAGTTGCTTTATTTGCCTGGGTTGACCATTTCGCTGCAGCTGACATTACTGCAATACATGTAAGTATAACGCTTTCAAATAAATGTTGCCATATGCTGAATAAAATATGTTGAATGCTATACTTCTGTTTTATATGTGTATGCAAAAGATATATAGAATTAGAATGAATGTAACCGCAAACGTTAGCTAAGCTACATGATGCACTGTCATCAAAGCAATGTGCGGCTGCTCATCCCATTTGATGGCTCTTGCTGTTTGAAAGTGTAACTGTTACAGACAATTATTATTATATATCTATATTATAGACAATTAAGACTGATACAATTTTCTATCTTTGTCCCATATTATTGTTACATTTATGAGCGTGTGACTGTAATGTGTATTGAACATACATAGGCCTGTGTCAAGAAAATGCCCTTTATGTAAAACAAATCCCCTTCCCTGTATCATGCATGTCAACATCCCACCCCCATTTGCCGTGGGGCATGTGAAATGCCTGAACTCTCATTGTTTGTCTCCTATGTCCCCCCAGTGATAGCCATGGCCTCTGGAGCCCTGTTCCCCAGCCTGGTGTCTGGGTCCCGTGGCTCATCCAGCAAGTACCTGGTGGAGTTCCGTGCTGGTAAAATGACCATGAAGGGCAGCACGGTGACCCCTGATAAGCGAAAGGGCCAGGTCTACATCCAACAGACTGACGACTCCCTTATCCATTTCTGCTGGAAGGATCGGACAACTGGGAATGTGGATGATGTATGTGGAAAAAGTATTGTCTCAAATAATGTGTCCCATCTTTTTCTCAGTTTCTGTCTGTTAGCAATTACTCTTTAAGCGTCTCCCATGTGTTTCTATGTAGGACCTCATCATCTTCCCTGATGACTGTGAGTTCAAGCGGGTGAACCAGTGTACTACAGGAAGGGTGTATGTGTTGAAGTTCAAAGCTGGATCCAAGAGACTGTTCTTCTGGATTCAGGTATGTGGCTCCATGGTCTACTTGACAAATACTCCCATAGTAGTCCTACAAACACAAACACTAAGACATTTGAATGATTAATGAGATGTACTATAAACGTAGTGAGTAAAATACATAATACGTAATATATTAAACTACAGTACTGACAAGGATTGCAGATACACTGAAACATATTTTGCTACTCCTGTATGTTTCTTGTTGTGCCATGATGGCTCTAATGGTGTTTTTACTATAGGCATGATTTAGATTGAGTGTGTCTAAATGATCAGGTGGCTATGATGTTATATAATAGCTTCACCTGGTGTCCTTTGGTGCTTCTCCAAGGCCTGTGAATTGAGAATTAGGCCCAGTCTGTTTGAACACACTCTGGTTAGTATATTTACACAGGAGACCGTTGCATCATAGCCATCGGTGCATGATATCCTGTTAAATGGTTGATTAATTAGCTCACATGCATTTAAAATGTGTGAGGTTATTAATGCCACAAGACACAATGCAGTCACAGTATGTCTAATTTGAAGGAAAACAATATTTATTTAAAATACACATAATCATTAATTAAATAGTAAGAAATTGCGCACTGGTTTTTCATTTTTCATCTGGTCATCATTTGACCGGAATGAAATGAAGAAAAAACGAACATAAATCCATGATTTGTGATACAAATACCATATTCCAGACTAATAAGTGAGCCCCACGATAGGATTAGTTAAACAAATATTGGCTCAACATTTCCCTGTGTTTTCCTGACGTTAGGAGCCCAAGTCCGATAAAGACGAGGAGCACTGTCGCAAGGTCAACGAGTACCTCAACAACCCCCCCATGCCGGGGGCGCTGGGGAGCGGCGGCAGCGGAGGACACGACCTGTCCGCCCTTGGAGGTAAAGACCGCGGGAGGAGGGGGGTTCAATCCCTAACTCCCGAGTACTTCTATACTGTCGTAAAGAAAGGCTCGTAGTTCAACAAGCTGTCTCTTTATTTAAAGGGGAAGGCGGCCTGCAGAGTCTCCTGGGGAACATGAGCCACAACCAGCTCATGCAGCTCATTGGACCGACTGGACTTGGGGGCCTCGGTGCGTTTCGACCTGACTAAACCGTGCACACATAACCCCTATCCCCATGTAAACAGGATGCGTGGATCAGAACCCAGATTAGTCCTCCTCTAAAGGTGACTTCATCAGGAAGGTAACATCGTTTTCTGAACGATTCATGCAGGTGGTCTTGGTGCGCTGGCCGGACCGGGCCTGGCCAGCCTCTTGGGCAGCAGTGCTTCTGCAGCCAGCAACTCCTCCACAAGGTACTGTATCTACCATAGACCCACTGTCCCTCCCAACACCCTCAGCCTATAAACGATGACTGACGGCTCCTCTGACCGCCGTCCGTAACGGACTGTGAACATCGTCAAGGCTGGCCGTTGACCATGCGCTGACCACGCCCTCTCCCCTCTCAGCCCATCCTCCCTGGTCACCCCTACCTCCACCGCTGCCGCCGCTACTCGCCTAGGCTCCTCCCAGGTGCCGAGCACACCCATCACCCCGTCGGCCGCCTCGGCCGCCTCCCCCACGGACGGCAGCCCCACCACCCCGGCCGGTCCCGCCCTGGCCGCGGCGGGGGCGGCCAGCCCCACGCAGCCCATCCAGCTGAGTGACCTGCAGAGCATCCTGGCCACCATGAACGTACCTGCTGGAGGTCAAGGGGGTGAGGAGAGGCACTGAGAGCATGCGGGTAACAAAGCGCAGCTCGATGTAGTTACTCAAATTATATATCTTTTTTTGGATTTTGTGCATGGGCGTCAACTATATTCTGTCCAGTTAGTTGGAGTGAAAGAATGATTTAAAACCGTGGCTCTTCGTGTGCAGAAAGGGAGTTCAGTTGAAAATGGCACTTGTCCATCTGGAGTTGTAAGTAACGTGTCTTGCAGTGGACCTGGCCAGTGTCCTGACACCGGAGATCATGGCTCCCATCCTGGCCAACGCAGAGGTGCAGCAGAGGCTGACGCCCTACCTGCCGTCCGGGGAGTCTCTCCCACAGAGCAGCGAGGAGCTCCACCACACCATTAGCTCACCACAGTTTCAGCAGGTACACGTTTCACCTCACATTCCCATCATGGTGTCCAGAGACAATAACCCGTGTTTTCATCTCTGCACACATTCGAGGTGGATTCAGGTTGTGACAAATCAACTTCATTGAATAAACAAAGCTAATAAACGCAGGGCTCCCTTTCCGATCGCAAACCCGCCGTTCTCCCGGCCCTCTCTGCAGGCTATGAGCATGTTCAGCAGTGCCCTGGCGTCGGGGCAGCTCGGGCCTCTCATGAACCAGTTTGGCTTGCCTGCGGAGGCTGTCGATGCTGCCAACAAAGGAGGTTAGTGTTCGGTCCACATACTGGAAGTTACCTTGTGACCGCATGGGTCATTTTCAGGACTGTTCGAAAACGGTGCGGAGGGAACAAACTGTTCAAATGCGATGATCTTTGTTTCTAAAATGCCGTATAAAAAGGCACTTTGGTTTTCAAATGGAAAAGAAAGACGATTAAACTAAGTTGGTGCGCCCTTTCCATGACCTGAAGTCTATCAACTTACACACATATCCATTTATGACCGAAGACGGTACGGGTAATTGCTCACATGTATCTTATCTGGGATTTCCTCAGATGTGGAGGCTTTTGCCAAAGCCATGGAGACGGAGAACAAGTCGCACGAAGACGCCAAAGACAAGAAAGATGACGATGAAGACATGAGCCTAGACTAGAAATTTGTTATTGCTTGATTTATTTATTTGCTTTTTTACCACTTCGTTAGGATTAAAAGACGATGGTAAATGTTTATTTAAAAGTGTTGCTGAACAAAGAACATATACTCATGAATACAAATTGTGGCAGTGGCCAAACAGTGTGTTGGCTGAGTAGTTTCAGACAGAGCATCATGTGAAATGAACTCACTGAAATGCAAGATGAAACATGGCTGCTGGGAGTTGAGCCACCGGTCTACTGGAAGAAGACATGTTAACAGCAAAATGGACATTAGCATGCTGGTCTATTTAAAAATAAAGATTTGGTTGCTCTTCTAGCCATAAGAGTAGCTTTGCGCACAGTATCGGTACCCTTTGACAACTGAATAATCCAAAAAGGAAAGCGGTATATCCAATAATAAACATTAAATTGTTGACTGAATTAAAAGACAACTCATTCTTGTGGTGTTTCACATTTCTGAAAATATATATTTTAAATAGTTTGTGTTGGAAAAATCAACATTTGATAATGAAACATTCATACACTTTTTGAACAGTTACACGCTATATCAAGGTATGTTTAACAGCTCTTTGACAATAAGCAGTAGGGATTCAAAATGTAATCCCATCTACCAGTGCAGGCGGTTATCAAACTACTTAAAGTGAAATATAAGGGCTGTCATGTCTGGACGAGCAACGGTGATCCCTTAGAATACCTCAAACTCAGTAGCTGCGTGTCTGAGAAGTCGACTTGATGCTCGTCAGGAGATGGTGAAGCATTTCACTGCAAACGTTTGTTGTAGGCACTTTGTTCATAGTTATGTGTTGTGCAGCTAAATCCTGCCAGATGTTGCGCAATAAATACATCAAATACCATGGCAGCGTATTGGTACATTTAAAAACACGTCTCTGTGCTTATACATTCATTCCCATATGAAAAAAGGTTTAGGCTCGGAATAAATCAACCACCATTTTAACCTTGACGTTCAATAGTTTAGCTACTTCCATCAAGACTACTTTTGTCTATTTAACCATTCTAAAGTTATGTTAAAAGCTTGATGTCATGTCATAAGAACTGAAAAGTGTTCGAAAAGAGATGACCACTGACAATACAGTGTAACATTTACAGAATGTTGAAACCAATATGCCCACTGAAGCTTGATTGAAATAGTTGTAGGATAAGAGTGAATGTTGATCAACAGTGTGGTAGACAAAATACAGTGTCAATTCTGACTGCATTGTGGAGCACAAACGTATTCTCGTAAAAAAGAAAACTACCATAAAATAAATATACAGCTCTACTCCCACGAAAAAAGGCCACCATTTGCACTGGAACATGCTGACCAACTGGTAAGAAGACAACACCACCTCTATATCACCTTAAGACGTTACTTTCTGACCACAGTTCATTGTACGACATACCTGTTTCACAGTGTATTTATAGAAACACAGAGTAGGAGCTTGACCAGAATGAGCTAGTTACAGCCACTATACGGCCCTGTATAGAGACGCTTAAAGTGCAAATGATCATTAATTAACAGTTACATGATCGAGACATTCAACACCACAGCAAATACATTACATTTATAAATGGTACCTTTTGCACATGGCATAAATAGTTAATACAAAGAAGTATAAAATAAGAACACGTCCCAAAACCAAAAATAAAGCACCATCAATGTGCTGTTTGAATGTCTCTAACATAGAGTTCAATGCTGGATATACACCACCAAAAAAAGAAAAAACATTCCAGGAAACAAACACCAACAACTGTTTCAAAATTATCACATCCTTCATGAAGAGACATCCTTGATACAAACAGTACCACAAAATATTTTTTTTCCTTTTTTTAAGACGTCTACCACAGGGTATGGTGGAAATGGATGCACCAACAATGGATGTCAGGGGGGAAAGGCCACCAACCTTGCTGGATCAGTGTTCCAATCCCAGCTACACTTTCACACAGTCGGCCTCACTCAGCCTTTAGCGGCGAGGCCGACCCATGGAAATACACTTTTGTTTCAATGCGTCATTATTCAACAGTGCGATGAAAATGAGACTGCTTGAGCGCCAACGTGATACAGAGGGCTAGCCCTGCTTCACTAGTCGGCGGTAATGTGGCATGACCTTGCTCTCGGGAAGGTAGAGGCCCATCTCCAAGGCAACCAGCACTTGGAACTCCAGAGGAATCAGGTCCCGTCTGTTTATACGAAAACGCTCCTCGAGTTTCTGTTTATCCACAGACAGAGAGGGGGAGAGGGTATTGTGAATAAAACACTTTAATGGGTGCGTTGTTGATGAGTTGAGCAGCAACGGCTGGTAATGCATATTGTTGGCTATTAATGATTATTTTAAAAGCTAATTAGTCACGCGGCTTCATAATCAGTGATGCAAAGAAATCATAAAAAGCAATCAAGAATATAAGACCTGCATCATTTTTATGTGGTCATTTTAATATCCCTCAAGTCACCGTTCCAGTCTCAATGGGCTTCACAGGCCATGTTTTATGACACCCTTAACCCTAGCTCCCCAAAGAGCAAGAGAAAAGTCAATACTCTAACGCAAACTAATTAACAAGGAAGGTCATGCTGCATAATGCACGGTGGAACAAACATATGAACAACAAAAATATTTGATAGTAAAATTGAACGGCTGGACTCACGTCAATGAGCTGTCGGACCTCAGGCTTGCGCAGGTCGCTGCTGATCTTGGCGGCCAGCAGCACGCACGCGGCCGACACCAGCTTCCTGTTCTGCTTGTTGAAACGGCCCTGCAGCACCAGCTTCTCAAAGTAAACAAAGGCCATCGCTATGGTGACTGGCTGGAGACTGCCCTCCTCGCCCATAGCACGCATCTCTCTCTTCAGGCTGGGGGGGGGGGGGGGGGCATGGACACATTTAAATATGATCGTTTTCAACAGCTGGAGACCACAATCAAGAAAAGGCAAAGAAACGAGGACGCTGTCAAAAAGAGACATGGAATAAATGTTTAAAAAATGAAAGGCAAAGAAATGGTACCTCCTTATCTTGCTGAGCGTCAGCTTGATGTGGGGAAACTTCTCCTTAAAGGTCTCATTCATGTCTTTCTTGAGCTCCGAGGGTTTTACATATTCTATAACGGTTGTCTGCAGAGGGCAAACTAGTGTCAACATGGATTCGTACAGATATTGTTAACTGGACCTGAATGGTCCAGATCATTTTGAATGCTCACATTTAGCACAGCGTCAGAGGAATAGAATCATTTAATATTCCCTGACCCCAAAGACAAAGACCTCGCGTATAAAAGGTCTTTGCTCGCAAACATCTTCTTTCGGTCTTACACACACACACACCTTTCTATAGGAACACATTCACACACACACACACACACACACACACACCTTTCTATAGGAACACATTCACACACACACCTTTCTATAGGAACACATTCACACACACACACACACACACACACACACCTTTCTATAGGAACACATTCACACACACACACCTTTCTATAGGAACACATTCACACACACCTTTCTATAGGAACACATTCACACACACACACCTTTCTATAGGAACACATTCACACACACCTTTCTATAGGAACACATTCACAATGCTGAGCAGGCAAACTTTGAAACAGCACAGTGTTTCAACACCTTGCACTGTTGAAACACTGCAAGGTGTTGAAACAGTGCAGAGTGGCACGTTCTCGCTAGAAAATGTGTTGAATCAATTACACTGTGTACAAATTCTAAAACACGCCTCTTGGAGGCCGTCACTGGTGAGTTCGTCAATGGAACACACACACACACACACACACACACACACACACACACACACACACACACACACACACACACACACACACACACACACACACACACACACACACACACACACACACACACACACACACACACACACACACACACACACACACACACACACACACACACACACACACACACACACCAGTATCTCACAAAAGTGAGTACACCCCTCACATTTTTGTAAATATTTGAATATATCTTTTCATGTGACAAAACTGAAGAAATGACACTTTGCTACAATGTAAAGCAGTGAGTGTACAGCTTGTATAACAGTGTAAATTTGCTGTCCCCTCAAAATAACTCAACACACAGCCATTAATGTCTAAACCGCTGGCAACAAAAGTGAGTACACCCCTTATTGAAAATGTCCAAATTGGGCCCAATTAGCCATTTTCCCTCCCCGGTGTCATGTGACTCATTACTGTTACAAGGTCTCAGGTGTGAATGGGGAGCAGGTGTGTTAAATTTGGTGTCATCGCTCTCACGCTCCCTCATACTGGTCACTGGAAGTTCAACATGGCACCTCATGGCAAAGAACTCTCTGAGGATCTGAAAAAAAGAATTGTTGCTCTACATAAAGATGGCCTGGGCTATAAGAAGATTGCCAAGACCCTGAAACTGAGCTGCAGCACGGTGGCCAAGACCATACAGCGGTTTAACAGGACAGGTTCCACTCAGAACAGGCCTCGCCATGGTCGACCAAAGAAGTAGAGTGCACGTGCTCAGCGTTATATCCAGAGGTTGTCTTTGGGAAATAGACATATGAGTGCTGCCAGCATTGCTGCAGAGGTTGAAGGGGTGGGGGGTCAGCCTGTCAGTGCTCAGACCATACGCCGCACACTGCATCAAATTGGTCTGCATGGCTGTCGTCCCAGAAAGAAGCCTCTTCTAAAGATGATGCACAAGAAAGCCCGCAAACAGTTTGCTGAAGACAAGCAGACTAAGGACATGGATTACTGGAACCATGTCCTGTGGTCTGATGAGACCAAGATAAACTTATTTGGTTCTGATGGTGTCAAGCGTGTGTGGTGGCAACCAGGTGAGGAGTACAAAGACAAGTGTGTCTTGCCTACAGTCAAGCATGGTGGTGGGAGTGTCATGGTCTGGGGCTGCATGAGTGCTGCCGACACTGGGGAGCTACAGTTCATTGAGGGAACCATGAATGCCAACATGTACTGTGACACACTGAAGCAAAGCATGATCCCCTTCCTTCGGAGACTGGGCCGCAGGGCAGTATTCCAACATGATAACGATCCCAAACACACCTCCAAGACGACCACTGCCTCGCTAAAGAAGCTGAGGGTAAAGGTGATGGACTGGCCAAGCATGTCTCCAGACCTAAACCCTATTGAGCATCTGTGGGGCATCGTCAAACGGAAGGTGGAGAAGTGCAAGGTCTCTAACATCCACCAGCTCCGTGATGTCGTCATGGAGGAGTGGAAGAGGACTCCAGTGGCAACCTGTGAAGCTCTGGTGAATTCCATGCCCAAGAGGGTTAAGGCAGTGCTGGAAAATGATGGTGGCCACACAAAATATTGACACTTTGGGCCCAATTTGGACATTTTCACTTAGGGGTGTACTCACTTTTGTTGCCAGCGGTTTAAACATTAATGGCTGTGTGTTGAGTTATTTAGAGGGGTTATACAAGCTGTACACTCACTACTTTACATTGTAGCAAAGTGTCATTTCTTCAGTGTTGTCACATGAAAAGATATACTCAAATATTTACAAAAATGTGAGGGGTGTACTCACTTTTGTGAGATACTGTATGTCGTTCGATCACTAAACAGAAAATCGAATATCGCCCAGGATTGTTTGAATGAATTGCTGTAAGTATTTGTACTACCCTATACTAATGTAGAGTTGCATTATCCCTCACTACACAAGGTTTGATACTTCATTAAAACAATGGAATAAATAACCTTAATGGCCAACTTCACTAAGTCTAAAACGGTTGATAAAGCAGATGTTTCATCCATCCAGGGCACATTTTAAAAAGAAGAAATAACAGCAAGTAAGGAAAGGGGCCAGTTGAAACCCATGGATCACTTACAACGGCTATAACATTAAAACGGTGCAAATTACTAAACATTTGTCCATTTAAACTACAATTCAATCTCCACCAAGTCCCCCAACAAATAGGTCTCTTGTTCATGAATAAACTAAGAAGACTCACCACATATGAGGCAAAAATAAGCACTCTTTTGTGCCTGCCACAGGGCCACTGGGGGTCACTGAGCCAGCCGGGGTCGTACTCCAGCATCTCCTCTGTACCTGCTCATGAGCAATAGATTAATAAAACAACAATCATTAACCAGGTCACTATAATAATACAATCTAGCAGGTGAGCCAGAAGATTGAAAAACAAAGAGAGTGAGTGAGTGAGTGAGTGAGTGAGTGAGTGAGTGAGTGTGTGAGTGAGTGTGCGTGCGTACATGGCTCTTGTGCAACACTGCTGTTCAGGCGAGCAGGCGCGGTGATATTCCTCTGCCCGTTGCCACGGAAACGTGACTGAGGAGTAGGTGCGGCAGCAAAGCTCTCAGGCAAGCCACTGCTCTTGGGCCGCACCAAGGCGTTGGTCGGGTACAGGAACTGGGCGTAGGAAACCGTCTGGGGGGGGGGGGGGGGGGGGGAATTGAAAGCCTCTCTCAAAATGTCCAACATGATAAGACCATCAAAGCTCTGGGGAGGGGGATCGCTTCACGAGCAAGTCTGCAGAATTCAAGAAATAATGGCGGCGCCCGAGGAAAGTGTAGAAATCGACGGAGCAATCACAACTTTTTTATCCGAAATAGATTCAATGACACGGTAATTGACTTAGTCTGATGGCTGGAGTTATTTGAAAGACGCAAGGCCGCACCCATGAATTTGTTCGTTGCGAAACGTAAACTTTAATATTTTGGATGGTCTCACGACGCTATGGAGGAAAAGCAAGAGACTGAA
Organism: Lota lota; assembly: GCA_026745465.1. Lineage (NCBI taxonomy): Eukaryota > Metazoa > Chordata > Actinopteri > Gadiformes > Lotidae > Lota > Lota lota. The sequence continues at coordinate 425,979 of JACYXH010000319.1, read as the reverse complement.
ATGATACATACTCTGTCCAAAACCGTACTGTTAAAGAATCCACCTCATTTGATTGAAATGTACGAACATTAGAATGATATGATATCAGAAAAACGGACCGTTTTGGTTTACGTTACAATTAGGGCGCATCTGTGCTCCAGGCTAAACCATCAACAGAGTTTCTAATATAACGTAAAAGAAGGACAACGACCCCCAAAACATTGAATTCCTGGGCCAGCCCCAATGGGGAGGTTCTACCTTGTCGTAGGCTCCGAGCTCCATCCCCTCCAGCGAAGGGATGAGGTCAGCGGCCACCACGGAGGACAGCCTCTGTCTCTGGACCTCCAATTTGGTGTCACTGCAAAGGAAAAGAGGAAGAAGAAGAAGAAGAAGATAAATACATGTAAGCCCTTTCTAGACAATCTCACTGTCCCCCACCCCCAGCACATGGCGCACAGAGGGCATGAGCATCGTGACTCGTGGACGGGTGGAGAGTGGGTGAGTGGGTGGTGGTGACGGGTGCACTCGACTAGTCTGGGGAGCGGGTCGTATAGTACCTGAGTTCAAAGCTGTCTCCATAGGGCAGCACTGAGAAAGCAGCGAATAGAGACCGCTTGGCACATATCAGCATGATCCTGGGGACACAGCAAGTACAGAATAAAGGGTGTGTGAGTCTACGAGCCACCACGAGGCTGCACTCCTCCAGTCAGCCCTCCACAGGGGCCACACACCTACTACACAGGGGGTAGCCTGCTGGGGCCAGACAAGCCGGTGCTACCTGCCGCTCTGCGCGGCAGCCCAGCACGGCTGGGATTTGCATCTCCATTAAAAACAGGGCGACTGGCTTGAAGGTGTGTCTTCAACTGATGACGCAACACACACACTTATTGTAGCCTAGGTTACTGGGAAGTCGCCAATGACAACAAAAGCGCAGCCAAGAAGAGCCATTCCAAACTGACACGTTTCCTTCTTGCAAGCTTCTTCTCTGTTTTTCCCACTGTTGAATGTCACAGGATTTACTGGCATTGCTTTCATTTGGTGCTACAGACTTAGACCAATGTTTTCTACAGATTAAATTCAAACAAGTCTGGTCCTGTTTTGGTGGGGGGACAGTTTTTTTTGCCACTTTGTCCTTATTATCCATTGCATTCTCACTCAGCAAATGTTAATGTTGCACCAACATGGAATTGGTCTTCTTGACACAGACCAAGACAACAGTCTGGCTCATAAAATGACACCTTTTCAGGATAACATACGGTCAGCAGTGTATCCTGTTGGACCTCACGAGTATATAAACAAGGATCGTCCTTGAGGAAGAGATACCAAATCTCAAAGCTTACCGACTTTGTTCTACAACCTTTACCCATACCAATGTATGGGTAAAGGTTTAAGATAGTGCTTGATGAATATATAGGACTGTTGACTAGCTTAATGTTAATCAACATGCTTCAAAATAGATGCAGAAAGTGCAGAGTTTTACGTTGGGGTAGCTACAGGGGAATTTTGCACACACCAGCAAAACAGCAACGGTAAGAGAGAAGAGAAGCACATGATACACACACATGACAAATGAGCATGAGGCGCTCGATGGAATAATGATAGTGAAAACAAATATTAGGGCATTTTACAGAACTTAAAAGAATTCCCGTCCACACAACAACAAAAAACATCATAGGAATGAGGAAGGCAGCGTATTCCAATTGGAATATTTCAGCTCCTTTTTAAAAGGTAACTTAATGTAAATCCGTTAGGTAGTGCTATTTGGTACTTCTCTTCTGCCTTAGCTTTAAATCGTGTACGAGTGTGATTAGATATGCCATCGCAATCACCACACTGAAGCATTGCTTTTATCATGCGTGTTCGTTTGCCTCCAGGTAGTGTGGATATAAGGAGCTTATGATTTCAGACTGGAAGATAAGCTTATTATGTAATACTCTGACCACTAGTTACTTCCAGTCAAACACTGAAAGGAAACAGCTGGTTAGTAAATCATTTACATACTGCATAGCAATGAACGAACCTGCTTCCTCTGGTGTCGTACTGCCTCATACTCCTGATAAAGTGGACCTTCTTGGGCGCCTTGGGTCCAGGGGAGCCGGATAGGTTTCTTGTTCTTTAGACATAACAAAATGGGCACATACATATATCTGGCATTCAAATGCAATCAAGTCGTGGCGTGTATGCATGCATGCATGCATGGGACTTGCTATGGTGGCAAAATAGCTTCCCTCTTCTTCTTTAATGTGATAGAAAGCAAATGAACAAGAAAGACGGCAGATGAGCTCAGACACTTTATTTTCTGAAGTTAAGTCTTTACGGAAAGCAACAACAAAAAGGGTCTAGAAGAAGGAAACTAGTAGGCAACAAGCGATGACTGGCGTGCCTGCTGATTCACTAAAACACGGAAGTAAACAGACCATAGTAAAAGGCCCGTGGATCATCCACGACACATGCCCACAAACTCACCACTTTCTCTTCCAAACAACTGGCTCACCTTTGACGCGAATCCAGATGTGTGGCACTTACGCCTTGGACCGGGCTGAATACAGATGGCGATCTGGCACTGGACGGATGTCCGGGAGGAATCGGGGAGAGAGGACTGTCTAGCAAAAGGGGCATCGTGTCTTCGCTTCCACCCTCCAAAAATACTTCATTGGCCACGGCGACAGTTGCTGCTGGTCCTGGAGACATTACCAAAGAAGGGCGAACGGGGTTCACCACGCCGATGGCTGGACAAGTAGCGGGGGCTGCGGGTGACACCTGGGCGGCAGATTCTTGGTTCCCAACCGGCGGAGGTCGAGCCGGTGCGCTGACGTCTCCAGTTTGGTGTTCGCCGACGTCTTTTTGTTCGATACTTCCATTGGTGATGTGGCACACTGGTCGCCCATCAAGCGAAATGTTGCTGAGGAACAATAGCGCCGCTTGTCTCCGTCCTGAATCTTTAGCTTTCCTTTGGCGTTCTTTGTGGGATTTCGTTGCGTTGTTTCCTGTGGACTGGAGACCACAGGCAGCAGTCGCCATTCTACTTTGAAATGTGGAGGTTCAAGTGGGGAAACGACTAACCGGTTTATTAACATTGACCGCGCCCCCAACGTGCCCATTGGTCTATATTATTATTTCAAAAATCTATTATATCTATATTATCTATATATATAATCTATATATATATAATCTATTATATCTAAATCTATTTGATCTATTATATAAAAAAATATTCAGAGTGATCGTAGTCCATTGGATGACCTGTGGCGAAAACGAGAGGGGGTGGGACCGGGGGGTGGGACCAGAGGGGTGGGACCAGAGGGGTGGGACCAGAGGGTGGGACCGGGGGGTGGGACCAGGGGGTGAGACCAGTGCTCTGGGAACAATGGATTCTCAGTATGTGACGAGACGGAACATCACAGGTGAATCTGTTGTCAACAGTAATCCTAAATGCATGTCATCAACTCTTACTTTTATTTCCCAAAATTAAGCTTGTGATCAAATATTTGACTGCAATGCTAGTAAGACAAGAGCATAATTTTCTGTTGGAAGTTTTGGATAAACTGATCAAATACGTCCTTGATAATGACATTAATAGCCAAATGAAGGGAAAGGGAAAGGTTTAATATGCAATATAATATAATAATAATATGTATATATATATATATATATATATATATATATATATATATATATTGTGTAAAAATGTACCATGTGCCTATTCAAGCCCATTTAAAGTTAAGATTTCCAAGTCTAACCAATTTAATGATCCAAACATTTCCCCGTTAAAATAAACCATAAAGGATGACTGTAGCGGAGTGTGTCACTCTCTTTAAAATCCGAGGGGGAAAACATGTATTCCTTTTTACAGTCACGGAAGTGAATGACCTACATATGGTTTTGATTCAGGATTCAAATAGTGATGGGGGTATGGTGTCATGACAGGGTGAATAAACAGCCAAGTCAATTTAGACACACAGCTCTTTTTTATTTATTGATTTTTGCAACAACAACAACAACAACATCATCATGAAAGTGTCTTTCCACTGTTTTGTTCATCTTTTGTCGGCTGCTGTGAAACAGTCTGGCGTGACCAGTTTAAGGCTTTGATTCTAGAAATGTGAATAGTAGGTATTTGAGGTACAGCCAAACTCTTGTCCAGAACACTGTACGGTTAGTGGTCTCATTGTGACAGCGAGGGATTGGACGGTTAGCACCATTATTCGTAACCCATGGCTTTGTTAGTGTGACACTGATGGGGTGCTTTGAGGTGAAGCCATTCATATTTCAGTGATACCTTGAAAAACACAATGTCCGAACAGTAGGCCAGTCATTTAAATCTGTCATGTTTAAATGACGCCGGTTCATAGAAATGCACATGACAAAACACTCACTAAGTTCTGTTCCGTACAACCACATTATATATGCACAAACTGACCCTTTCAGCTCACTGGCATATTTAATATAGGCACACCGACATGAACACACTCCTTCTCTGACTACTCTACAGAACATCAACCCAACACCCTGATTCAACAAGTAGCACATGCCTTTATCATCAACAATATAAATGCTTTTTCTGGGGAAGTGTGCAGCCAATATTATTATTATTATTATTTTTTACATTTTTAGAAAACAACATGTGGACACACAGTTAAAGACAGAACTGCCTATCTCTACTCCCTTTTGAACATAGTGTGAGCACACACAGAGATGCATTCACACACACACAGATGCGTTCACACACACACAGATGTGTTCACATGGAAACGGATGTCCATTCTTTTGCTGTGAAGAAAGGGAAGCAGTATGCAATGGTAACCACGGAGATGCTATTGTCCAATACAGTGTCCTATTCGAATGGAATGGTTGGCATGGCGCAACAAAATCAACAACCAAGTTGGCCCGTAAACATACACATCTCGTTTCTTTCTAGCTTGAAGAATTAAAATAAATAGTCTCTGTCGAGCCGACATGACAATTCTCATTGTTGTCACTATCACATGTTAAACCTTCACATTCGATTTGGTTAATTTGCCTTACCAGTGATGTAGGGATGTAGCGCGTGGGCTTTTTCTGACCTGACCACAACCACAACACCGACTGCTATTTCTGTGTTATCTGGCCTATATATTCATACATGTTGAATACTTCTCTCTGAAAGTACCTCTCTTCAAAGGACATATTCTAGCACCTTTCTTATACCTCTTATCAGTCCTTTAATTTAACTTTAACTCTGTGCCACACTGCTCACTACAACATTACCGGCTGCCAACTCTCCTGCTCGGGTCAATGACCATGTTCTTTTTGTAACATAGCATGACCTGAGAGCAAGACAGGAATATCAATTCACCCTTTTATTGGATGGCATCACAGGGCTTTAACTTTATGTAAATGAAAAACCTCCTCCTCTCCTCCTCCTCCTCCCCCTCCTCCTCCTCCTCCTCCTCCTCCCCCATGGTCCTACCACTCCTCTGTCTGCCAGAAGCCTCCAGTGCTGGGCAGCACAGACAGCAGCAGTCCAGGTACAGACCTCTGTGTGTCTGTTCTGTCTACCTTATTGAGCCTCGAGCGGCACCCGTGGGATAGTCACCCTGGCCTCGTCACACAGAAAACCTGCGTCGTGGCATCTCTGGCGGGTCACACTGTGGTTTCGTACTCCATCACTTCTTTGGCCGTGCCCAGACAGCGGTACTGGATCCTGGGAGTCACCGGGGCGGCGCTCTCAAGCACCAGGATGGTTTTACGCAGCCTGCGGTCGATGAAGTGGGCGTCCCAGGCCGGGTACTTTTTCCTGGGGAGGTCTATTCGGATCACCGGGCCCCTCAGTCCTGGGGGTGAGGCGGGGCGCCGACGTCTGAGCTCCCCGGGTCGCCCGCACCTGAAAGACGTCCGCCTCCCCCCCGAACCCTTGCTCTCTATCCTTAGTCCTGGGTAGGGTCCTGGGGGGGCTGCCCACCACGTCAGGGGGCAGGGTGGAGGCCGGGGACGCCAGGGGCTCATCGTCCAGCCGCTCCTTCTCCACCACGTAGCCCCAGCCTGAGACGGGGCCGTCGGGGTGCAGCAGACAGTAGTACACGCACATGAAGAAGGTGCCCAGAGCGTAGCTGCTGGCCACCACGCACGCCAGCGCCACGGCGTGGAAGTCGGAGGTCTGCTGACCGCGGTGCAGGTACCAGAGTGTGGTGAGCGCCACGTTCTCCACGAACACGGTCAGGCTGTAGACGAGCATCCTGCAGCGCGTGCGCCCTTCCCGCACGCTGAACCAGCAGAAGATGTACACGATGCCCACCATCATGTTGTAGATGATCTCCTCCCACTTGGACATGCAGAAGTCCGTCTCGCCTTGGATGATCCAGAACGTCATGATGCACCAGTGGGCCACGATGAAGATGCCAAAGTACAGCTGGAACACGGACGCGAACAGCGCGAAGGCCATGGTGCGCGCGCCAATGGTGAACAGGTGCCAGAGGATTTGGACGATGACTGCTTTGTAGGTCATGGGGAGCTTGTCATCTCTGGAGTCCCTCAGGACCTTCTGATAGGAGGCAATCATCCATGACAGAGATATCAGAGAGGCGGAGGCAGAGAGCCCTGGGGACAGGAAGAGAGGGAGAGAGGAAGAGAGGAAGTGAGAGAGAGAGAATGGGATGGAGTAGGAGCGAGAGAGGAAACAAATTAGGTTGGAAGGAGGTGGGAAGGAAAATGAGGGTGATTAGAGCGGAAGAAATCAGGAGGAAGAATACCATAGAGTAAAGCCGTATTGTGACTGAGCTAGGCGCTACAACGTGAACAACTGACACTTCTGATTATATCATTCTTTTCAGAAGGACAAAAGAACTCACTGAACAATGTCATCCAAAGAAAATGGCTACCGGGTATTTGTCTTAACCACTGAGCACAGCGAGACCAAGTTTTCAGTGCTCAGCAGGCGCCCTATTGAGTCCAAGACAAGTGACTAATCGCCCACTATGTGAGCTATAGGCGTGTGTGGAAGTGATGTCATTGACTATTTTTGATGTAAAAACGTTTCCTGTCGTTAAAGCGCCTTGGAGGGCCACGGCCAGAGTGGAGCGGTGTCACGGGACTCACCCTGGAGGGGCAGCAGCTGGCGGGCCTGGACCATGATGCTGAGCTGCAGAACCAGCTGAGGGGCACTTTTGAGGAAGGATTCTAGCAGACGCAGCATGCTGATATCAGCGCTCTGGAACATCATGCTCCAGTAGAAGTGATGCCGCTCGTGGTCTCCGCGCCAACGGCTCTGCACGCCCAGATACAGGGCGTGGACGTACCTACGGAGGGAGGAGAGGGAAGGGGAGAGGGGGTGCACATTCAGAAGGGGTTCACTTCCATTGGTGGGCATTAATGAAGATAATCTTAAAGAGTAGACCGAGTCAAAATGTGCTCCCGGAATGTGTTATATTGGGTTATCGGAATATAAAAAGAATTAATGAACTGTGCCAGACCTCTGGTTCTCTAAGCTGATGACATTCCTAAGATTTGTCCCCCACGGAGAAACATCCCATTTGCCTTTCAAGTGGTTGTTTTTCTTTTTTCCATTTTTTGCTACTCTCAGGAAAAGAGGCTGAAACCCGCTAAGTACCGAGGCTGTCTCCAGGACGAGCCTCTGGCACAAGGGGACGTAGGAGCCGGTGTGAAAGGGAGTGGCGAACCATGATGGGGTTTGTGTAACCCTTATTTGTCGGGGTTTCCTGTTACACAAAGTGTCCCGCGGGACGTCATGCATCCACACAGTATGTGCCAGCCCGTACGGTGTGGGCTATTATTAGCGGCAGAAGAGGATGCATGCACAATTTCCTTCTTAGAATCTGTTGAGTGTCAAAAGCCTATGTCCTATGTTTTTTTAAATGACTACAGTGCCCAACCCTTGAAAGATCCTAATTCAGCTGATTGCTTATCGGTGTCAGATAGTTCCTGAGTTAACAGCTGAGGATGCACACAGGAGGTAATCCTCTTAAGGCACACACCCGCTGCTCTGAGAGCAGCGGCAATTAACAGAGAATGCACAACAGCTTTAATGGTATTACCGGTAATTCTGCTTTACCACACTGGTATAATGTACTCCTGGCTTACACACACACACACACACACACACACACAAACACACACACGTCTCAGGAAGAAGCCAAGAAATCAATAAATAGTGTTGAAGAGGCAGGAAGAGAAACTGTGAGGGAGAGAGGGATAATGGGTGAGAGATGTGGCCTACAGATAGCTTGTATAATTGATTCCCCTCTGATTCCTTTATCATCACAGTGTATGTCTGTAAAGCTTATTCGTCTAACCTTCCTCCCACCGTAGTTAAGCTGGAAGCCTCCTCCTGGCTGGCAGCAGCACAGATCTGCCAAAGCCAATCAGAGCATTCTAGGCTTGAGGACTGCCTTGCCATCTCTAACTGGGCAGCTGACCCACAGACCTAGAACTACCATGCCATGTGGGAGCAGAGTGGAATCTGTACACTCGTTGCTTCATGTTCTCTCTCAGCACCTGTCAGGGAATCCAATGCTTCAGGCCTGAGCTAAGAGCCAAACATAGATGACCAAAAAATAAGAATAAGTTGACCACTTTGTGATTTGTCATAAATCCCTTGGAATAAAGCCACGAGAATGGGTCTAAATATATACTTTATATAGATACTGCAGCAGTATGATTCCTTGTACATGGAAAAGATTAACTCAGAGGAGGAGTATTTTACAATCATTTAGAGTCTAGAGGAAAAAGATTTGACTATATTGGCATTTCTGTGGATGAGTTGACGATTTTCCCCAGGAGATTATTGACCTAGAAGCGCATGAATGGGGTGGAGCCACTTTTACAGCCGCGAGACGTCAAACAATGTAAAATACGACATTTGAAGTCCTATGAATGTTTCATAAACATCAACCCACATGAAATATAGCTGGGCTTTGAAGAATGCACGACTCAACAAGCCCGCATGCATGCACAGATCGAGATACAGATGAAGAGATATACGAGGAGGTAGAGCGAGAAGCCTACTGTATTTACTTACACTCGGTTATATCGTCACATTCTTACCTCCAGACCTGTGCAAGCTGAAATATGTGAATGATGGCTTGAAAGATCCACATAAAGACTCTGCAGCAACCCCGGGCACCTCCCCCTGTGCCTGCTGTAGGCGGCACCCCGACCGCAGCAGCGCGGCCAGCGCCCCGCTGATCGCTGTCCTTGGTGCTGAAATTGTTCTCCGCGCCCGATGCCGCGACCACCGCGGCAGCAGCAGTGCCACTCTCGGTGGTCTCCGCATAATCGTAGGCGAACCATCTAAAACTCAACACCTGTACAACCACCGATGGGACTATCACAAAGACCAGAGTCAACGCAAACCACCAATAGTTTTCCCTTAAGTAGTAATCCGCGGCCAGCCACAGGTCTGAGGCCCCGTCCGAAAAAAAGACCAAAAGGGCACACAGCGTCCAGCAGCAGTCGAGGAGGGAGTAGCGCTTCTCGGCAGGACGGCACTGCGGCGAACGTTGATCAAGGCTGGAGGGGCACTCGGGTGGGCTTTCATTTCGCAATGAAACGGGTGCACCGTCAGATTTAGCGGCCATGTTTGTTGTAGAGATGAGAGTGAGTAAGAGAGATGGGAAAATGATGGAAGGGGGAGGGGGTCATGTAGCCTGTGTCTATGCATGCGTGTGAGGGAGAGGGAGGATGGGAGGATGAAGAGGGCGAGATATAGGTGAGAGGACTAGAGAACCACTACCTCCGCTGCACCCCTATAGTAAAATATCAGTCAATTACTATTTCATAAAAATAGAAATTCCCTGAGTGATCCTGCACACTTATTAAAAAAAGACTAGGCAATGGAGGCCTGTATTAATGGCTTTTTGTAGAAATAATCAAAAAACACCATACGGACGGCAAATTGGGTTGTCCCAGAATGAAAAAGAGAATGTATTTATTTTCAAATCTTTCATAAATCAAAAAGAAAAAACATTTAGCTTGATAGTGAACTGCAGGGAAAGTAAATGATGCTGACACCTAGAGGTAAAATCAAGAACCACACATTAATAAACTGAAAATCAAGTGGCCTAATAAACTGGTACCAAAAATATGTATATTATTATTTGGTATTGGATAACCTTCATTTAAGTATATGGAAATTATTTAGAAATCACAAATTATGTGTTTGGGTGTCGTTAGAAAACAAGCAGGGTGTACAATGCTTTGGTACATGGTTAATGAGCCTGGATATTTGTCCCTCTACAGGAATCTTCCAAGTTTAATAAGCCATTCATTTAGCCTACGAATCAAAGCCCTTAAATTAACTGAATGAGCTTAATCAAAGTAGCTGTGATAGATGAATCACTTAATTCTTTATCATACTTAATACAATTTCAGTTTTATGCTGAACAAACTCCATCACCAATTAAACTATTGTATTTATGCCTTTTGACATCATTGACAAACTAAATATCCTATTTATATACCCTAATTAAAGAAAGACCAGGACAAAAATAATGAAAATGTACTAAAATTTAATCATTCATAAAAGCTGGAAAATCATGTGTGACAGGGTAACACAAGAAAAACTATTAGTTAGTACAATATAATTTCAGCCTCAAGACAGAAAAAAAAATGCGTAATTTCACCCATCAGTCTATAAAATACTAATTTCCTTAGCTTCATTATGCAAAAATGGAATTAGAATATATTATGGGAAATATGAAAGCCTGGCAGCTTTCAATATAAAACAAAGTCACTTATAGGAGAGATGTAATCTCACGAAAACACTTCCTAGCAGTATGAAACCTATGGACGATGATGCATTGTTGACACGGTTAGTGCAGAAGAAGGCATAAGAAGGCCAACGTACAGGATTTCTTTTGCAAACATAAAGTCACAATATGCCAAAAAAACAAAAAAAAAACAGTTGTTACTTTCAATAAAACACTTTAGTCTCCATATATTATATGGTCTTTCCTTGAAACCTGACATTTTGTCAAAAGATAAGACCGTAGAAAAGAAAGATAACAGTTGTCATCAACCAAGGCCAACAATGATGAATAACTTGGGGGGGGGGGGGGGGGGGGGGGGGGGGGTGGGCTCTTCACCATTAAAAAGAGAGAAGAAAATCTTAAAATAATGTGCCATCTCCTCTCCAGAGTGGTGAAGTGGTTCTCTGTCAGCCGTTGTCGATGTGTTCCAGAGTGGGCTTGGAATGCTGGCACCATCCAAATGGGCAACAGTTAATCATTACAGGGATCTGCACAAGAGGGACAAATCATGGTGAATATGCAACGCTGTGGTACGTGCGAGAATGTTGAAGCATAAGGAGAAGTTTGTCAAGCCGTTTTTGTTCTGCGTTGGCCTTTGCTGTAATGTGTGAATAACTTGGATAAAATAGCAGCAAACAGCAGAAATTCAAATACACCAAAGACCAAGCAGAACTATTTTCTTAAAGCCCATTTCAGTTGGTAATCACTTGTCTTCAGCACACCGCGTGTTGTCACTGGGCAACGGCTCTTCAGCACACCGCGTGTTGTCACTGGGCAACGGCTCTTCAGCACACCGCGTGTTGTCACTGGGCAACGGCTCTTCAGCACACCGCGTGTTGTCACTGGGCAACGGCTCTTCAGCACACCGCGTGTTGTCACTGGGCAACGGCTCTTCAGCACACCGCGTGTTGTCACTGGGCAACGGCTCTTCAGCACACCGCGTGTTGTCACTGGGCAACGGCTCTTCAGCACACCGCGTGTTGTCACTGGGCAACGGCTCTTCAGCACACCGCGTGTTGTCACTGGGCAACGGCTCTTCAGCACACCGCGTGTTGTCACTGGGCAACGGCTCTTCAGCACACCGCGTGTATTACGCTGCTTCAACAGCAGATGGAACTGTACGCTTAATTAGGCTTAATGTGCGGATACAGCCCAGTTCACAACAGAGATTTCCAAAAGGGTTTTGAAACATTGCAGAGTTGAAGCGGGGTGAACTGGTTAGTTGCCGAGCGTCTGGCTTCAAGAAGTTGACCACGTTAAATCGCCGTTTGCAAACCATTTCGACTGCGATTTAGTCGCAAATCTTCCATCTGAACTTTACCGAGAAAACATGTTTCATGAAAATATTTAAAATATATCACCCTATATCCCATTGGAAATTAAAGCATGTTTGGCCAACTTTTGAAGAGGATTTAGCTGTTCGGTGGTTATTTATTAATGCCAGACAAAAGCAAACACTGCGTTATTTCAATTGGCTCGCATTCAAATATGACTAATCATCCTTGACATTCAACTTAAAACCTATCAGTCAACCTGGCAGTGACCATTTAACATAAATACTTTCCCCAAAAGGATGACCCCTTCCAACAATAAGGATTGTACTTCCAATATCTATTTTATAGTCATCGCTGAAGCTTGAATGATTCAAAACGAGTCTGTATAATGATTACACGCTTGTCGCTAGCTACTCACCTGGCCTAATGCTGCAGCTCACCGGCATCTTACAGCAGTGTGCAACTGGACTTCTTCTTGGCCTTTTTCTTTTCCATCGGCGTTTTTCTATTGATCTGTCTCACCAGGTCATAGAAAATCTATAACACATGTTAAATAAGACTCATGATGTAAGAGCTCAAACAATGTTACATCATGTACATGTCTATAAAGAAATATATATTCAAAAGCTGATGTGGTCATACCGGGCATTGGAACCAACCTCGTTAACATTGATCTTTGATTTAGCTGAAGTCTCTAAAAAGGCACAGTTGTTCCACTGGCGGGCCAGGTTCTGCCCCTGCTCCTTCCCCACCACGCGCTCGTCCTCCAGGTCACACTTGTTGCCCACCAGAATCATGGGAACCTGGTTCAATCACAAGCCCTTTCAGTTAGACATGATTGCTATGTAATGGTAGACATAAAGCTGCAATCTCGAAGATCTCCTATTTGTTATTTTGGCGTAGTTCGCAGCTACACGAACGAGTGAGTTGAAGAGCGAGTCTCTTGCAGTCGCTCCACAACACCCTCTCTGGCGGAACTACTGCTGGGTGATCGCGCGTCTAACTGCGCCGCTTGTGATTTGAATGCATGGTGGGTAAGTCGCCAACGACAACTAGTTTGTAACATTCATAACACAGCAAATCCAGAGGCTTCCATCAGGGGGCCATAGACTCAATCACCAATGTGTTACCTAATTTGGGATTTGTTTTTGAATTAATTAAACACATTTATTTAAATGAAAATCTTCGAGATCTTCAGGATTGCCACTTAAACATGAATGATATACATTGTATGAAAGGCATATTAACTCAACTGGGCATTTCATCATTATGGAACATTTGCAAGAAATGGATTCAGTATATTACACTAAAATGTATTACAAACTCTGGTTCATTTTCAATGTTGAGATGATGCCTTTCATAGAACACTGCTAGTGAATACAATGCAGCCATGAATACACAATTAGCATCCAGTGGGGATCAAACTGTAGTTCCTCTTCAAAGTGTGGGCAAAAATATCTATACATGCGTGACAACAAAAACTAACCGACGCATGCCTGTCATGACATGATAGGTCATCAGAGATGAAGGTAAAACGCTAAGTGGAAATACTGGCTTCTCCGACAACAATACCACAGCCAGTTTGTTCTCCTTTCAAATGTGTGCTCCGGGTCAGAACGTTGGTTTTTGTTATGGCCTTTGTGCTATGATTCACTATTCTCCAAGTACCCCAGCTTGGCAGATATGAAACAATCTAGCACACAAATACAGTGTGCTGCAGTCATGGAAGCAAGCAAGCAAACAAACTGGATCAACTGAGACTACTGTAAAAAGCCTTGTCTTCTTTCCAAAAAACTCCATAACCAGAGCCGTGCTTGAATATGGGTAACTCTTAAGAGTTGCCTTTGAAAGATGGACACAGCTTAGAGCCCAAAAGGATTTAAAGACAGCGTATACATTAGCTGATCAACTTACAGTGTAGGAATAGTCGTATCTTGTCCATTGTCAAAATATAATATTTTTGCTCGTCTCAAGATATAATGTTGCGCTCGGCTCGTCTTGCACTGGTGTTCACAGTCCTCAACCGACCATCGAGTCTGGGGACGAGGGGGCAGGTGGAGACACATCTCTCCGATGTTGAAAATTTAACTAACTGAATGTCTCTTTGGAATTACCCTACATGTTGATTTCCTGACTGAACCTTGCTAGCTGTAAAACAAGCGCAGAACTTCAATTATAACTGGAATTCATTTTGCGTCATGTGATTACCTTCTCCGATTGGGCGTTTCAAAGTGACTTTGGTGGTGAACTTAACAAGGCTTACGTCAGGTGATAGTCAAGCATGAATGTGGATTTCAATAACACAGGCAAGGCCATAATCTAGTCAAACTCTGACGTCTTAAACGTGAATAGCAGTGAATGGCACTTGGTGTGGGGGGTAATGGCTACAAAGGCCTACACTGTATAAACCTATGCAGTGCTACGTTGCCAAAAGAGGAGCTCTTTGGTAATGGCAATAATCATTACATCCGTCTGTTTCTTTGAGTGGGTTTTCATCGGATCAGACTGAAAGCGGACACTCACATCCTCGGTGTCCTTCACTCTGAGGATCTGCTCCCGGAGGTCCTGCAGGTCGTTGAACGTCGACTGTGCTGTGATGGAGTACACCAGGGCGAACCCCTGGCCGTTCTTCATGTAGAGGTCCCTCATGGCCGTGAACTGTTCCTAGAGGACCGTTGGAGAGAGAGCCGTCACCAAAGCCCAGTACGTCCAGCACACTAACAACCTGGTGCCTGGGGGAGGGTTCTCAACTTACAGTTCCGGCTGTGTCGAGGATTTCCAGCATGCATTGCTGTCCATCCACCTCCACTTGCTGTTGGGAGGAAAGACAAGGAGAGAGGAAATATGATACAAGTAGCAACATTGACCAGTGAAGTTACTGTGCAGGATGAAAAGCAGGCATCTGTACCTTTCTGTAGGAGTCCTCTATTGTGGGGTCATACTTCTCCACAAAAATACCTTGCACAAATTGAACTGTCTGGAAGGGACAAAGACAATGGAGAAGACTTTCATTTAGAATAAAACCTACAATTTGAAGCCTTCATTTGAAGGATATGGGAATACAAAATACCAAAGAGAATGTAAAGGATACGTTGATTAATGTTTCTGTGCCTCATTGCCATTTACAAATACAAAATGCTACCAGTTTATAAGCCCCCTGATGCAAGCGTGTGTGTTATCAGCAGCCCTGTGGACCAGCAACATAAAAGATTTATAGTGACAGACGTAGTATGATGACTCCTATACGGACTCAATTATAAATGATCAAATGAATGCCGGCCTGTCGGAAGTTGGCGGCCTACCTGTTGAGGCAGCCCGTACTCACCAGTGCTGACTTTCCCACGCCTCCTGACCCCAGGACCACTAGCTTGTATTCCCGCATGGTAAGGCTACTTCACTAGACCGCGCAAGGAACTGCAGGCGCAGGACAGAAACCAAGAAACTGTTGGTTAGTTTACACATCGCTATCAGCAACTCACCAACTTTTGTACTTAATAAATACAAACAACGAGAGACAATCACTGTTATGTAAGAAGCAAAATCACATTTTCGGTTGCTGTGCCACACTAGCTAATGGTATCCCCAATCCTTTCAAGCACGGCAATTATGACCGAGCAGTAAAGCGCTGCCGACTGACATCAGCAGATTCAACGCTCCCTTTCGGCCAGAAGAATGAGCTTCGACCCCCACCCACTCCCTGGGGACGTCAGCTGTCTGAAAAGGTGGGGCTCGCGCTGCGTCCCAAGTCCTCACAGAACAAGAATCAAGAAAAGGAGAAGTAGGAAGTGAGGGGGGCCACTTCCTCCAGCACGCACAATCCCAGCGCTCTGTAGTCACCAGGTAAGGACTCACGGCGCCAGAAATAACTTGATCTCATTAGACCACGGCCGGTAACGGCCACACAGCCACTCCTAAGACTAGTTGTGTCCTCCTTCTGATAACGCTGCGCTTTCTTTTTTCTAAATAAGCAGTTGATTTCATTGTACCAGCGTTATCTAGATAGTACTTGCAGCCGTAACATACATGTGAATGTTTAGGGCTAGATTGTTGTTGTTTTTTTTGGTTATACTAGGCTATTTCCATTTCATGTTTAAATGCTCATGAGAATATTTAGAAAATGGCAATCACAGAATAAAACACATTTCCCATGAGCCGCTTTGCCTCTTACCACAGCTACTTGAACTCTGATTGCGTATTGATTTTGAAGTAAAAACAAAACAAAACAAAGACCTGTATATAGTGGTGGTAAGAATCAAAAAGCCAGCTGGGTAGCCTAGTCACATTACAGTGGCTCAAATGTTCTGGATGCAATGAATTGACCTGTTGTCAAACGCCAGCATGAAATGAGAATCGCATTTGATGGTACACAGAAATAGTCAAATTAGGTTCAAATAGTCTATCTGAACATTTTTATTCTCCTAAAGATTTACAAACATGTTCACAAAACCATTACCCTATATTTACAAAAGCAACAACTGCTTTGGAAAGGCAGCCCATGGCATATATCATGCTAATATGATGCCACTTTGATTCACAAATGTCAAAGGGGGTGGGCGTGTGCGCAGAGAAATATCATTAAAGAGCCTCTTTGAATCTACTAATCATACTGGGTTTGCCAATCACAGACTTGAATCATTACTGTGGGACCTTTGTCGAACACTGGGCCACACAATGCAAAAAAAAAAAAAAAACACTCTGTCACACTCCACCAGCATTTGCAATTCTAACTACGACGAATGAAGCACACGCAGAAGCCCACAATGAAAGACGGACACATGAGGCATTCTACAAAGGGCCATTGTAATGACCACCCCCCACTCAAGTGTATCAGACAAATACTGAACCAGAGATCAGAGGAGACAGCATCGGCCACCATGTTAAAATAATTGCAAGACATATGATACACCTCAGTTTAATGAAACATCTGCCAATACTTATATGGCTTTTATAATAGGAAAAAAGGGCAATATGACCCTTTTCATGTAAACTCGTAAATACAAATACAATAAAGGCCAAGCATTAATTAATATGAGCAGTCTCTTTGAATAGCATTCACCCCTGTGCACTACTGCTCACTACAATATGGAAACGCAAATCAGGAAGTAAAACATGACAATAAGAAACAACAATTAAGATCAACAGGTGCTAAATAGCTTTGAATAACTAAATATGTTAAGCTTGCTTTAATCTCTTACGGAAAAGGACCTACCGTGTACACAGCTGCTGTCGACGACAGCTCCCTCTACATCTGGCAAGGAGGGCCCGGCAGATCTCGTAGCAGGCTGATATCGGAGGGCAGGTGCTATGCCGTGCTGAGACCCAACAAGCTAGGCTTCTCCAAATGAATTCCCACAGGAAACAAGCACTGTTTTCAAACAGGAAGAACAGTCAAAGTAATAACTCCACACACTGCATTTCATTTGAGGTCACTCCGATTTGTCATGCAGTGTTTAAAGCGTAGATTATCACACATGTATCGATATGGTTTGTTATGACAGTCTTACAATATCTGGTTTCCTGATTTTTACCATTTTTTAATGATTGCCGTGTATATAAAAGCAGCTTTAATTTATTTTTGGATCAGAAAAGTAAAACGGCAAACTACTATTCACTGTCATCTGAAATCATGGTGCCATTGGGCTAACTAAAGGACAAAAAAGGCCTTCTTAAGAAAGTATTGCGTAAATTATTCAATAATTGCTGCGCCAATCTTTTCTACTGGCAAAAAAGTTAACAGGCCACATAAAGGTTCAGTTCTCGTTTGCGCAGTGGATTACACAAATACGACATTAGTTTTAAATAACTTCATAGTAGACATAAATCCAACCTGTTTTAAATGTTGGCCATTTGTATTGCCCTGTGCGGCAGTGAGTTCTATTGGTGTCAGTATGACACTACTAACTTATATTTGTGTTTATGTGGGGCATTATCTCGCTGCTTCCTAAAGGAAGGGTGGGGCTATGAGCGCACATAGACACCCAATGCAAGCCGCTTTTAGAAGTTACAACATGAAGGCAACAGTGAAAATGCGTCGTGCTGACACGAACCGAAATGGTACATGAACTGCAGCTACTTCGTTGAACCTGATGGCGTTTTAAGTGCGTTATGCTGGGTTACCGAACCTAAAACGTTCACGCCTGAAAACCTGACGCTACATGCTAACGTTTGCCAAAGACATCTCCTTATTAAGTCCAAAATGCTGCTGGTTATTGGAGCAATGACGCGGTCAACAGCCCATCACCGGGGCTGTGTCGTGCTACGTTTAGTTATAATCGACAATGTCTGATCAGGCCGTTGGTTCGCTTAGAATGAACAAAAAACGTGTTGGTAAATGTTAGCCTCCCTTTAACATTCCCCCCAGCGCTAGCGGCTAAGACTGGGTGGCTAAAAGTTAGCAGGTCCAAAGGCGTGAAAAACAAGTGAGCCCATGACTATACTTTGATTATTTGTCACACGTTCACACCCCGTTTACGTATGCGCATATACAGCTTTTGCAAGCCAGTGACCCAATCCAACATTGGTGAAAATAAACCACTAGAAGATGTTCTAATGGCAAACTAGTTATTAGCGAACGCCGATAATAGCTACTTGAACTAACGTTAGTTAGCCTTTCGTTAGCGCTCTTACCGGACTGAATTATTATGAGCAGTAATTTCCCTTATAACAAGTAACAGCTTTACTGTTTTCCAAGCGATATATAGAACACCGTGTGTTTAGGCCTCAACTATCAGATAATAAACGCATAATTCTACACCGGAAAAGATTTGAAGTCACTTACCGTGCTCCGCTATGAGCAAAAATCACACTCAGCGTGAATGTACGGAAGGGTTGTAGAAGCAGCTACCGATTGGTTCGTCAGCAGCCAATCGGGTTAAAGTGACTTTATTACGCTTCTTAAATGTTTATTAAATGTTTTTCTTTTTTCTTGTCTTTTTTTTAATTATAGAAACACATCCCCGCTTATTTAAAATAAATCAATTAGGCACCAAACTGTTTTTGGTTAGGCTAATAGTTGTTAGACTATTACTTCCTGTATCCTGGTGTCGTGATTCTAGGTTAGGCCTACATTATAATTAAGTCTAAAGTTTAATAATGTGATGGGGACGTGGGTTAAGAGAGTGGGAGGGATCACAACATATTGTATTGATAAAGCCTTAGTACATTTAGCATTAGGGGCTTGTACCCTCAAGAACGAAACAACATACTCAAACAGAGCCCTAACATTGTGATTCTACTATACAAGTTAGACCTTCGATTCAAATCTTAGATCAGATCTGACCTTAGATCCGTGCTTCAAATAGGAGGCTACATAATATGCATTTTGGGAACCTCACCTGCAAATTGTGAAAGGTCATGAGAATTTATGTTTGCAAAGTCAAGTATGCTCAGTCACTCTTACACTATCCTAAGTTAACTACTTTTCTGT
This sequence comes from Lota lota, assembly GCA_026745465.1. Taxonomy (NCBI): domain Eukaryota; kingdom Metazoa; phylum Chordata; class Actinopteri; order Gadiformes; family Lotidae; genus Lota; species Lota lota. The sequence goes on along the minus strand of JACYXH010000319.1, from coordinate 406,558 downwards.
TTTAGATTCAATGTTATCCTTTTCCTTGTCTTGTTCAAAATACCTTTACGTCTATGTACATGTCAATGGCCTGTATATCTAACACCAATCTCACAGATTGTGGTCAATTTATCTCCCTAGTTTAATTAACTAGTGACACGACAATAATAAGAATAAGAATAATGAAGCTTATCTTTTCATTATCGACAACTCAAGATATGTGCATTTGAAACTTTAACAACTTTTCAGTGTTAAACACACTCAAGGTTTCACTCAATGTTTTTTGCAACCACACAATGATTTTATCAAATGACAGTGCAATGCCTAAGGTGAATCCTATATGACTCAAAAATGTATACATATTTTTGATTTAATGGTGCTGTTGAACAACACTATTGCAATGGGAAAATATTCATTGATGTATTCTCAAATATGGGATAATATTATCCTGACAATGGTTAGATCCTGTGAGAATCCAGTTCTTCTAACCTTTGTATTCATAGTTCCAGTCATTATGGGCCGGTCTTTTTCACCGACTGCTAGCAATGTCTTTCACAATGTCAATGCACTGCACTAAAGAAAAGACACCCAACTGGCCACAGCCCATATTTGAAAGGACCAGAGGAGAACTTGCATCATAACTTCCTCATTAGAATGGCCAAATATGGACACCAAATTCATGTGAGGGGAACGCCTTCAAGAGTGAACAGGCAGTGTGTGGTGATAAGATTGTGATTCTAAAACTCATCTTCACTGTATGCGCAGTACACTTACCCAGTGTTTGTCAAACTGTCATTTATTCATTAAGTTAAAGACGTATCAGAATGGAGTACTGTAAGGTTATTTTACATTACCACAGCTTGTTTGCTTTAAGCAAAGGAAAAACTATTCTAATTCATTGTGATAATAATCTAAGGTCATTCAGAGTATCATCGGATACAACACATTTATTACACATCAAAATACATTTACCCACTGCATTTTATCCAAGGACATTAATGTACATCTGGTGACATAATATCCTCCTGAACTCAGTTTTAACGGTTAAAGGTACAATTTGAAGACATTCAGTTTGTCAGATGGGTACCAAATAAGGTACTTTGTAGTGGCTTTAAAAAATATATATATTGTATTTTTGTTTTACTAAATGAAAAATCCAATATACCTGGCACTAATAATTCACTTATTGAAAATGTTCTGTGGCATTAAACAACAAGTTTAACAATATAGAACAATATATATATATATATATATATATATATATATATATATATATATATATATATATATATATATATATATATATATATATCATAACACTGAGTCTTTATTTCAGTGTTACAAATAGAGTCCAACAACAGGAATGTAACGTTCCAGCATGTCAAGGAGTCCACCTATCACGGTACCTTGGTAAAGTCAGGCGGTTCCATCAGAACCTTCGTTTCACTGCAGAAAGGGAGAAAGAAGGATAGGGGGTCTGAAACGATTCCCCACACATTTGGATTTCTTTAAAGGAGAGTCTTGTGTTGATCAATCGTGTAATCAATGGGCAGATCCGGTAAGACTTCTTGTTTCTCTTGTCCCCTATAATGATTCTGAGTCCTTTCATATCTCTTACTGCTCAGTGAAAAGCGCCAGGGGCAGGTTGTAGAATCGGTAAGCATTGGAAACGTTTCCATAGTACTGTGTTCTACTGTACAGTTCTATTTTTAAATCAGATTAGAATCAGTTTTTCTTTCAGGGTGAGGTGTAGAGTGTCCAGACGAAGCTGCACAGGCATGTGTTTGCTCCACTCTGTGTGCCAATAAACCCATTGCATGCACTCTGTACATGCAATGGGGTTAAAAAAAAACATAGTATAAAAGTGTAAACACACGCTGTCTGTTTAGACGTTACTGGTGGCTGGTTTGTCATCGCTCAGCTCAGGTCAACTCAGGTCTTCTCCCGGTCTTGCTCAAGGGGATCCAAATATAGCTACCTCACCATGTTTCACCCTGTCATGTGTTTACAGTCATTCTGCTAGGCCTACATTATAGTCTACTAATGTTTCCATTGCTTCCATTTGATTTTTCCTTGTGCCATTCTTTCCTTCATGCTTCATTTCTTGCACTCCTGCTTTTTCCTATTCCCAATGTATTTTAATTTCCTCAGCGGCCTCAAATCCCTACATGTCTTCCATTGATATCCTCTGTTGGTTGTTTTTTTATACAAAACATCCCACTTCTTTCATTTGTTCAGTAGCGTCTCTGCTCTGTCTTTAGATGTTTTAGCAGTATTTGTATTCGGCACAAAGCAGCCGTCTTCTCCTTGCATACTTGAGGAGCCACAGCCCTTTGGCAGGTTTTCACTGCCTCTGCCGTCTCCGTCAGTGTTTGGCTCCCCCTTCAGAGAAAGATTAGGATTTAGCACAATAACACACATCTCTGGCAACACATTTTCACATATGTCAAAGGACAGCTAATGTCCAAGGAAACCTTTAAATTACCATTAAAATGTAAATAAAAGTCACTAGTTAAATAAAAAGAGTGGAAAAGGTTTGGGATTAGTGCAAATTTAGCGTTGCACATCCGTTGTGTTAGTGCATTGGGGCACTGGAAGCTCGCGGTTATGGAAGTTCATTCTAAGCGCCGCAGTGCTCAGCGAACCCTGACCTTAAAAGGCAGCATGGTTTGACCGGAGCCATGGCCGAGGAACGTCATTAATCTTCCTCTATTTGTTTCAATAGGCATGTATATCCACGGTTCAGGAAAATCTCAACATAAATCAGTTCAGACTATTTCAGTCCTATCCACCCCTCAGCGTTGTAGGTCAAAAATAATTAAATAGTATATGCAGTGGAAACAAGATAAAAATGATTTAACTAACGAGATACGTCCACTTTTGTTTTAATAGTAAGGCGAAGGAATCCATCCCAGAGCCTGGCTCCTCCTGCCAGTCAAGGGCCAACCTTTAAGACGTTCGTGACTAAATGTACCCACTTGCCATTGTAAACAAGCATTTGATATGGCGAATAAATAAGTATAGCTCCAACATTAGAGAATATCACACTTCGTGTAGTATCTCTCCACCATGGGCTGTGCTCAAGATCGAAAACCTATCTTAAGGACATGGCAGCCTTTCAGCTCGAAATACACAACAAAATGCTAACCTCAATAGATAATTCCCGATGAATTAGTTTCTTGGTCTCTTCCTCACAGAAGTCAAGCATTGCCTTCCTATCATAACTTATCGAGGGTGTCTTCTCGGTCTGATTTCTCTGCCGCAGCCCAACAGGCACACCGGGGTCAGGATCAATCACCATGAATTCGCTCTCCAACTCTTTCACTTCGTCAGCCGTCAAAGTCGCCAAAAGAGCGTCCAGGTCCTCGTCGTCGTCGCCGTCTTGCGCCCTCTCACCTCTAGTACTCCGTTCGGTCGACATTATTAAACACCGCCCGTACGGTTAAGGTGTTTTATTTAGCTGCTTGCATGTGACGGGTCAGGTATGATAACAGTAACGGGGCCCGAGGGAGGGGATCTCCCTAGCACCCCCCCCCCCCCCCCCGGCCCCCCGCCCCCAATAGCAGTGCAATTATTTCGCACCCTATTTTGGAAGTTCTATGGATATGGCCCGCCTCTTTGAGGAGTGCACATTGAATGGGAATCATATCACAACCTATTTAAACACGGCATGTCTTAAGGAGACTTAAGAAGAGGGCAACAGATGTGGAAATAAAGCTAGCGGTTATAAAATAAATAAATAGGCTAGTACATTTGAGCAAGATCAAGTGAAACAATTGAAAGACTTTGTAGAACAAAACGTATTTTATTCCACGATAAAAACCGCAACGTCTTTAACTACCGAAAGTCTTTCCCAAGGGGTAGGCTACCCTTAACCAAATCGCATGCTGTGGCAGTAACTGTATGCAGTTGCTTTTCTTCAGTCTGCCAGCCACCTTCTGTAACACACACACACACACACACACACACACACACACACACACACACACACACACACACACACACACACACACACACACACACACACACACACACACACACACACACACACACACACACACACACACACACACACACACACACACACACACACACACACACACACACGACAGTCCAGCAGGATCAAGCTAGGTCAAATCGGACAAACATTATTGCTCAGATAAATAAATCTATTCTACAAAAAACAGAAATAATTATATAAGATGCATGTACTAAACACCGGGGGTAAAAAAAACAACAACAAAAAAAACATGAGTAATTATTCATTTTCTAAGGGGAAAGGTGATGAAAAACGTTAAACATTTCGCCCCTTCTGTGTTTAGGCATGCGACGCGGTTCCATAGAAGGTACAACTATTATCCAAAATCTTTACATGGTGCATTACTTCTGTTAAGACTCCTTCACACCAATGGAATCCCATGCAGCACACAACGACATCCTGGATTTTGTTAACCACAACATTTCATATGAAGAAAGAACTATATATAATATATATAATATATATATATATATGTAAAAATACAAAACCAAAGTGAACCGTTGTATTCTGGGCCAGTAGGAGTCAAATCAGAGAAGATAGCACCGTTGTTACAGAGATCTGACAGACAAGAGGTGGGTCGTAAAAGGTCATTAATCGTCTACGTCGTTAAGGCTCTCCTCTCATTGCCTCAGGTGTCCATCGCCTATCGTACAGCTGACGCAAACGTAGTCCTCCTTCTCCGCCAGCTCGGCCGTCACGCCGACGCACACCTGGTGGAACCACTGGTTACAGCGACCGTCACACTGGACCCAATGGACCTGGAGACACACCAACATGCATCTATTAATATCTAGAACTCTGCAAACACGTATCTGGTGTCACAGCCCACGGTTGTGTTTGTGACTGTTAGACACCCCCCCCCCCCCCCCCCCCCCCCCCCTTTAGTTGTTTTTGTGTTAATTTGGGGGGTTGATTGGACATTGGTTATTTGATTGATGTTGTTGATTGGTTGACCAGGTGATGGCCAGACTCAAGCGGTGAGAAAGACAACCATCTCCCTCTCAGTCTAGAAGATGTGCGTCAAAGCTTTGAGGCATTTTTGGTGTGTTAGGTCCTTTAAATAAATGTATTGTTAATTTGAGTCATAGTGTGTGTCCACTTGAAAACTGGTTGGAGGCTGAGGGGGAAGTGCAGGCAACATGGTATGCCAAGACTCCCCAGGTCAGCCATAACAATACACACATCAGCCAAGTTATGGTAGGTATGTTGTCCTGCACACACCTGTGCCAACATATTTAAATATTTGTGGTCGAATGAGAGAGAGCAGTGGCGAGTTCAACAAAACACAATTGAGTGAAAGTGTGAGCAATGAAGGAGAGGTTTGGAGTTGGGCCACTGAATGGGACACGTGTGATTGATACAATGTGATTGTAACTGAGCAGCATGGACATCACGTTGGGCCTATTGGTATGTGGTTCGACATGCATTTCTGATCTTTCGCTTTGTGACAATATGGAGTCCAGCGTAGACCAGGACAGCAAAACATCTCTGCAGCGTTTTGTTTGTTTACCTCATCTCCCTCTGGCTGCTGGCAACTCTCCGCAGGACACACGGCCATCTCCTCGTCCGAGTCGTCCGACTGAGAGAAGTCGGAGCGCGGGGACGAGGAGGTGGAAGCCGCCCTGCGCTCCAGGCTCTTGTCCTTGCTCATCTTCTGTCTCTTGTAGCGGGGCTTCTTGTCCTTCCCCGGCCGGCGCGCCGCCTGCACGCCTTCCCTCTCCAGGTGTCGCTTGGCCTTCCTCTCAGAGGCGCTCAGCGCGCTGCCGTCTTCGTCCTGAAATGAGTGGAAAGGTAAAGGCTGCATGCTCCCCGGAGTGTTTTTCTTTTCTTTTCTCTGGTGTCTGAACTCGGGGAATAGGTTTCCTTACCTCGTTCCACGACAGATTCTTTCCCTGGCTGTTGAACTGGATGTGCTTGGGGCAGTCGCTGGAGTCATCCTGCGGAGGAGACAAGCACCCTGCCGGGGGCTGGCTTTGAGGCCGGTGCAGCAGGACGTGGTAGAGGTCCTGGGTCTCTGGCAGCGACACCGGCAGCAGGAGGCCCTCCACCATCAGCTCCTCCAGCTCCCTACTCAGACCTGACCAGAGAAATGGAAAGAGTATGTAGGTGCGACCATGTTACAATATGAATGAGGAGTTTCACATGTTTTCCCCTCTTCCAAAAAGGTCGAGGAATGCTGCCGCGGAATCAACAGAATGGACCAGCGCTCACCCTGCAGCGGGATGCACTTCTGCTCCGTGTAGAAGACCGTCTGCGAGTGGCTGGTCCTGTTCCACTCGGGTGTCAAGTACGGCGCCTGCGTGAGGACAGAGCATCAACATCCTCAGTAAGGGTGGCACACGCCCACTACAGCAAGGGCAACATTTCCGCTGAAACTCCTCCGGGACAGAGTGTGAGCGGCCCCACCGACCTGGGCGTGGCTGTCGGCCGTGGTGCTCCCCGAGGCCCAGCGGGTCAGAGTGGGCGGAGTCCCGGGACCCTCCTGCAGCTCTTGGAGGCGGAGCGCGTCCGAGGTCTGTCGCGCGCGGTGCTGCCAGCTCACCGCCCGCTCCACCAGGAAGTGGAGGGCGTCGGCCTCGGGCAGGCGTACCTGCGTGCGCTTCAGCGACGCCAGCAGGGAGAGGACCTTGCTCATGGGCGGCGTCTCCGAGCGCCGGCAGAGCGGACAGAGCCACGGCCGTTCCGTGGGGCTCTCGCACAGTTCGCGCACGCACACGCTGTGGAAGGCGTCGCGGCAGAGCTCGCACTGCAGCATGGCGCCCATGGGGGTCTTGTGGCACACGCACACCGTGGTCAGGTCCATGCAGTCCGCCGTGGGGAGCAGCTTGGACTCGTTGTGCGCCCTGAGCGCGGCGAGGGTGTCCATCTCCCTGAGGCGCAGCTCCTCCAGGGTGGCGGTCTGGCGGAGGCACAAACGCTCATTGACCAATCACCTCTTATAAACACTACCCGACGCAGCCACAGAGTTTACCGCAAACCACTAACATTTGATGCGTGCTTTTATGCCACGAGAGGGCGAGAGTGAGTGAACTTACAGCAGAGGACGAATCCTTGGACTCGGAGAGAGCTTTCTGAATGTCAGCCAGAGAGTCAAGCGCTGCCGTCTTTTTCTTGCCAAGCTGCTGGGATTCTTTCGCTTTCTTGGGCTTCCTCTTTGGAGAACCTACACTTCCGACCTCAGTTCTTGGACATAGGACCTATGATCCAAGAAAAAGAAAAAATCATTTTGTTGACTTTGGTGTGAATATGCTGAAGCCGAGTTAACCTCGGAGCTAGACCAGGGGATGTATTAAAAGCATTTACTGACCTCCAGTAAAGTGAAGGGAGAGTTTTTCTTCAGAAGCATGGAGGCTGCCGACTCCTTCCATTCCTGCACTTCTGCCGACAAAGACCTCAGTCTCTCCAGGGGATCCAGATGGACCTGGATGGCCTGGCCTCGGAGCACCACGTCAGACAGTACGTCTGCCGTGGGTACACAGCCTCCAGCCTGAAGGACCAACGGCTTGAGAGTTACAATCTGCAGCACATTATAACCAAACAGATGCCGGGTACTTTCTTAACAGATGTGACCGAACCTGCATCTCCTCCGCTTCCTGCAGCCACTCTCTGGCTTTCCTGATGGAGTCTTTGAGCAGAAGACAGTTGGGCAGCTGAGCAGGGATGGCAGATGCCTTCTCAGCCGCCGCGCTGAGAGTCTCTATGGGGTGGGGGGGACTGACAGAGAGCAAAATAAAGTCTTAAGAAACAAACAACATTAGAGTCATCCATTGTGTTAATGCACGTAAAGACAGTGGCTTCATTCCTTTTTGCACGCGTGCAACTCAATTTAGTGTGACCAGCGCTACTGGATGTTTCCTCTCGGTTATAATAAAGGTTTTAACCATGCACATGTACATTTTTTCCTCATCAGTTCGAGGTTTGGAATTCTAAACCCTAGGGAGCCTTTGTCGATCCTTGGAGAAAAAAATGCCAAAGAAATTAAGTGTATTACGGTCATCTTCAAAATATTACCATCCCTCTAGCGATGGGACATGGCAATAAAAGTCTTTCTGGGAAGATGGAGGAAACAAAAGGTCTGGCCCCTCATAAAAGTGTGTTTATCTGTTGATGCGTGAAGGGCACAAATGCAAAAAAACTGAGAGCCATGCCATTGTACAGCCCTTGTGATAGCGCTCATGACAGTGTTTCACTGTGCTCAATGAGACAAGGGCAGAACTAGATTTGCATGCTCACTTTTTGTTGATCTTGTTGAATACTCTAGCAGCAGCGTTTGCTGGAATTACAATGAAGCAAAATCAGGGGCACTGACGTAACACTACATAAACCAGTTCAGAAAAAGATGAAGATAAAAGTTTTAACCCATTTTGTTTGGCAAGAACACATCCAGCTACTCGCCTTGTGATGTAGTACTGAATCTCTTCAGACAAGAGACCATAAGCACAAGTAGATCAAGGAGCACCGTGCTCACCTGGCTTTGAGGAGGGTGCCCGCCTTGTTCTCCCAGTGTTCAGACACGCTCAGCAGCTCCTGCAGGTGAGCCACGGCCTTCTCCACGGACGAGTTGGGGGCCAGGCCCAGCCCCTGGTCGATGAGCCTCCTCATGGCCTCCAGGGTGAGGGTGGAGGGCTGGCTGGTGGCCTGCTGCACCCCCTCCAGCCAGCGCGCATGCTGCAGCTTCACCCGCAGACAGGGCAGCTCCAGCAGCTCCACGTCAAAGTGGAAGCTGACGTCCAGCAGGCTCTGGATCTCCACCACGCTGGACACGGCCTCCGAGAGGACCTTCTCGCAGTGCTGCTGGAAGTCCTCGATGTCGTTCAGGAGTTTCTAATGACAGACATGGAGGGACCAAAGAGTGAGATGTGCAGCCGGCATCATAACCCCATCAAATGACACATTCTCCTGCCCGTCACAACAGACTTCTGCCTACCTTTAACAGTGGTGCTTGGGTGAGACTACAGGGAAGGTTGTACAGCTGTCTCACGAATGACCTCAGCTCCTCCACGGTCAGCAGACTCTGGGATTTCCCCCCACACCGATGCCTAGATCCCACATGATGGCAACGCAAAGCCACACGTCAAGTTACTAACCCCTCGCTTCTAGGAAAACTGGAGGGTTCCCTCCTGGTGTGGTGGTGGTGGTGGTATGGTGGTGGTGGTGTTATGGTGGTGGTGTTGTGGTGGTGTTATGGTGGTGGTGGTGTTATGGTGGTGGTGTTGTGGTGGTGGTATGGTGGTGGTGTTATGGTGGTGTTATTGTGGTGGTGTTATGGTGGTGGTGTTATGGTGGTGGTGTTATGGTGGTGGTGGTGTTATGGTGATGTTATGGTGGTGGTGTTATGGTGGTGGTGTTATGGTGGTGGTGGTGTTATGGTGGTGGTGGTGTTATGGTGGTGGTGGTGTTATGGTGGTGGTGGTGTTATGGTGGTGGTGGTGGTGGTGTTATGGTGGTGGTATGGTGGTGGTGGTGGTGGTGTTGTGGTGGTGGTGGTGTTGTGGTGGTGGTGGTGATGGTATGGTGGTGGTGTTGTTGTGGTGGTGGTGGTATGGTGGTGGTGGTATGGTGGTGGTGTTGTTGTGGTGGTGGTGGTGGTGGTGGTGTTGTGGCGAGTGTTTGCGCGGCACCTGGTCTGCCGCCTGCCTCCGAGAAGCCGCTGTGCCACCGAGGAGCACTTCTCTGCGTCCTTGGTGACCAGCCGCAGCCTGAACAGGAGGTCGTTGTCCGGGAAGACGTTGGAGTCCGACTCGGAGACAAGGGAGCGAAAGACCGCCAGACCTAAAAAAAACAAAAGGACAACACAGATGAGTCCCTCTGCTTTTAAGACTCCGCCTGCAACTCAATGCAGCCTTTAGGGGAACCACGGAGAATGGTCCTCACCTTTCTTTTTCTCCAGCCTGGCGTCGAGCGTCTCGGACGCACGAGAGGCCCAGTCGTCGTACAGCTCTGCTCGATGTTTGACCGCAGTCATCATGGGGTACAGGTCGTCCAGTGTGAATCTGTAACTGCGTGAGGAGAAGGGGGACATAACCTCAACGAAAGGACAGGATACGCTCTCTGCACATTCCTTTTGATGCTGCCGCTCCACACACAATGAGCGGCACAATTAAAATCGTATTAAAGATGGCGATCTCGATTCATAACTCATTTCTAAATGACAACGATTCTGCTGCATTTACATTAGGGTCATCAGCTGCATCAAAACAAGCGCCCCTTCTTTCTCCCTCAACCAATGACAGAGCAGCAGAGAACTATAAACCCAGACAGGGAGAGGTTGTGTAAGGAAGGACAAATCAAAACAACAAATGAACCCAGAATAAAACCCTGCAAATGATATTGGTGAGAATGAGATTCCCCCCATACCGAAAAAAGGTTTCCATTCGGTGGTGCCGAAGTGTGGAAGAAAGGGTGTTCAGTTCGGGGGGGGGGGACATTGTAACATGTCTCCATTCCTCACTGAAGCCTCAAAATGTTGACAGACTTGTGTTCTCATAATTTTACACACAGTAAAATACGTGTGCAGTAAACCCTTTTTACTGAAAGGAAATCGTGGAGCCCTACTGTGCGGCGCACTTACTTCAGTGTGTAGTTGGAGACGGGACAGGAGCAGAGGTCGTGGACGTGATGCAGGCAGACGAGGACCCCCGGGCTGCAGGGACAGGTGACGGCCGACAGGTAGCAGGTGGTCCTGCACTTGATGCACTGGCGCTCGTCGTCCTGCAGGTGGTCGTATTTGGCCCCCTGGCACCGCGACACTCCCTGAGGACGCCAGACGACGGAGGACTAACATTATTCGCAACCAAAGCCCTCCGTTCGGCTGCGGCCCGACGCCCCCCCTGCGGGCGTGGGAAATTGGCAGAAAGGGCTCACCATTTTCTTGACCTTCTCCCTCAGCTCCTTCTCCTCTCGGATCATGAGGGCCATGTCCCGGTGGACGGCGGACGCCAACACCACGTCCAGCGTGTCCGCCTTGGAGGCCATGTTGCAGACCATCTCGTCATGGGAGAAGACGTTGTAGCGGTGTAGCAGGCGGTAGTGGTCGACGCACTGCCTGCCCAGAGGCATCTGGTGAGGAAGGGGAGCGGAGCTTAAGAGGTCCTCTCTGACTAGTCACTCGTCCAGGGATCGATGAGGACGGGAAAGGGGACAGTGTTTGGGTCATGGACCTACCCAGTCCACGGTGCAGAAGTTGACCGCCTCTGCAAAGTTGAAGCCTTGGTTGAAGCCACTGTGGTAGGCCCTGGGAAACGTGACGACAAACTCCCCAGCACACTGGTTTGTCCTGTAAATCTACAAGGAGACAGAAGCATTATTCACTGGGAAAGAGGCTGCCATGGAGACGGCTGCCGATAGGAATGCATTGGAGGGGTGACGTACCGGGACTCCGTGGGCCATGAGGGTGTTGGGGTTCATGATGGTGACCAGCTGGTGCAGGAGGTCGGGCTGGGAGTCAAAGAGCTCCGGGGCCAGCTTCTTCATCACCGCCTCCAGCTGCTCAGCAGCAGAACCCGGTGCACCGTACCATGTCTTGGGCTCGCCCCTTTCAATTCAGAGAGAGGATGGACTCCAGTTATGGTTTGATCTTTTTTTTCAAAACTGTTTCTAGAAATACTCGTTTGTGAAGCACAACTAAAGTCCCGCTACATATTTTTGTTTTATAAGCTTTCCTTCAGACGAGGCTTCGTAAATTGGCAATTGAAGGGATGATCGACAATTTGGTTTTCCTACGCCATTATTAGCAGGATTTGGACTAACTTACTATCAGAACTTCCTCTATAAACAGAGCGCACATAGACTCCGTCTGAATAGCGCTCTGCCTCCTTCAAAATATTTATTACAAGACTGCAAACCCCCGGATATTTTCAATGTCCTACTTTGCCGAAGGAGCTTGAATAGACGAAGAAGAGTTAATCCTCCTGTGCATGCGCACATGTGTGTATGTATGGTATGTTTGGTGAAATAATAGGCAGGAGGCGAGGAGAAGAGTAGTAGTTTGATAGGAGACATTGCTATTCATTTTGTTTAGATTTTCTAATATTTTTAATTAAATGTCCACTCTTTTATAAATGTTTATCCCCGTAACTTTAACTATATTGCTTGAAGTTGACGTAACTCCCCCACCCCTCCTCCGAACACTGCCCCCTGGCGATCGGATCGTATATTGGCAATCTAGAATAACCATGATTGGACGATATGAAAATAGAGACGCTCTCCCAACCCTACTTCAGACTGAAAGCCTTAAACTGCAGTCGAAATAGAAATTGAGGATGTTACTCAGGCATTAAGCACTCTTTACCACATTGGTCCTCATCTAACTTATTTTTCTGTTCCATTTCCTGCTGCTCATGCCACCTCTGCAAGTAGCCACAGAGTTGCACATTGCATCGCGTAGGAGGGCTACTTATGCACGCCTCAAGCACAAAATGAAAGCACACAAAAAAGCAATGTAGAAAGCGATCAAGGGAGGGATTTTATTTCAAACTACCTGTCCATCCACTGTAAACTAATAACAACAATACCAACCTTGTTTATCACTGGTTGTCATGCTGTTATTACTTTTAATGATCTGAAATACTACTTTAACTAAAAGCAGGAAGTAGACGGAGAAATTAGAGTGTGCGTGCGTGCGTGTGTGCGTGCGTACCAGTGCAGGTAGTTGATGGAGTAGCTCCAGTGGTCCTCGATGTGCCAGCAGAAGGAGGAGAAACACATGCCCACGTAGAGCCAGGGCAGTGTCATGCCACAGATGTCGGCGGTGACGTGAGTCAGCACTGACGGGTCCATCATCGCCATGTTGTTGAGGTTCCAGCCACACTTGAGGTATTTCTGACAGCGAGAAGCATATTTATGGTACAGAAACGATTTGATCGGCCATCATCGCATAGTCAGACTGCGGGCTGGCTTACTTCGTCTGCCGGGGACACCTTGAATCGCCCGTTGGGAGTGGGGAATCCGCTCCCAAACTCCTTGGAGGCGATGTCGGCTCCGTATTCTACGGTGACGTCCTCCTCGATTGCGCCCACTAAGCGCCAGAACTCCTTCTCCACCAGTTCTGTCGGCACCATCTGTCCACAAACCAAGCAACAAAAAACACAAAACGTTCAGAGGCCGATACCAACAACAGAATAAGAAGAGACAGAACGACAAAAAACAAATCTCCTCATCCTCTACTCACGTGCACAGGCATGTTGAAGTAGTCTGACTTGAAGGCGTCTGCCATTTGCCCAAACGCCCGCAGCGAGTAGTCCCTGTACGCCTGCTCAAAGCCAAAGGCCTCCTGAGGTTTGCTGCATTCCTGCTCAGGAAAACAGAGTCAACGTATTCAATATTGGGTTGATTCTTTTAAAAGTCCGCTTTGACTGTATTTTGATACACTTTGTAGATCCTATAAAAACTTTAAAACATTTTCTTTTACAAACTTAACCTGGCTTTTTCATTCCTACAGCCTTCTTGCACGCATATCCACTTGCTTTTGAAACCTGAAACCTGGTCGCACTTAAAGATTTTCCTAGCTGCTCCGATATTGACTTCATGCTTTGATGGTTCAACCTCCCTGGCTAGAGGTTTCGGTTAAAAGCACCGTGCCACATGCCACCCGCATGTCCCGGCCCACCCACTCCTCCCAGGGGCGGGGCTTGACGAGGACGAGGGAACCGGTGTTCTCACCTGAGCCAGACACTTGGGGCACCTCCAGTCTCCCTTGGGGACCTCTTGGAGGTTGGGGATGAGGCAGAAGGTGTGGTAGCTGTCGTCGCAGCCGTCACACAGCAGCAGGCGGTCCTCGTCCGCCCCGCTGCCGCACACCAGACACACCACCAGGTCCACCTGCACAGGGAGGCAGTGTCCCTTTGGTTTGTGACCATCAGACAGACACACACACGTGCACACGCACACACACTTCGAATGAATGGATATTAGAGGATTATAGATGTTTCTTTTGGGTGTTCTGGGATTCCTGTATGCATGCATCCGGTAGCCCGAACGTAAGGGAGGCTTTTAATGGTAGGACAGTGTATCCACTTACTGGGCTTGGGGGAACCAGAGGAACAGGAGGTAGGTTTTTCTTGTATCGGGACTTGATTTTATCAGCTTCAATCACTGGCTCTTTTACTTCCACTGGCTCTTGTTTCACAGTAATAGCATGCTCTTTCTCTGCAAAGCAACAGGAACGGTAGGCATTACAAATGGCAAACGCACCATGGTAAACAGTGGCAAGACTTGGCGACAGCAGGCCACACAACGTGTCCTACCAGTTTCCGGTTTGGCAACAAAGGAGCCCATCCTCCGCCGCAGGTTAGGCCTGTTCTCACAACCCTCGCCTGGTTCAGTCTTCACCTGAACAACCTACACAAACAAATACATGCCATCACAGACGTGTGGAAATAACTTCATTCAAAATACTTACTGTGGATGGTTTGGATACGATATCGAAACATTACATGTGTTACAACTATTACATTTTGGAAAAAAGAAGCCAAGGCGAAGCTGAGTGGCTTATTGTGGTAGTGGCTGACAGCTGGCAGGGCCGAGTTGCTCTGTTGTGGAACCCCTACCTCAGATTTCAAGTGCTTGGCTCTGTAGGCGTTAGGGCAGAGCATCTCAGGCTGCTGGGGGCCTCTCTGGGGCGGGTCGGGGGCCATGAAGTCCTTGGAGTCCATGCTGTCAACCGGCAGGTTTGGCTTCTGCATGTACTGCAACACATAGGCGTCACAGAACAAATGTCACAAGAACAATTTATACAGACACCCTTTTATGAGCGTGCGTTGCACATCTAATTGGAAATACCAGGTTATGTCTAAATAGCATTATATTTAATTGGGAAAAGTGTTAGGTCTAAAGTGTGTTAAATTTCATTTTCAGGAGTTATGCGTGTGTTATGCCTAACATGCGTCTGTGATACCGAAAGCGTACGCCTAATGCAATGAAAGGCCCTCCCAAACAACAGCAAAATAATTCTTGAGTGTCTCGGATGATGGTAAACACAAGCACATGGGTGGCTGCGGAGTGAGTGACACGCATGAGGAAATGATCACTCTGCTCATCTAGCAGTGAGGCCGGTTTCCCTTTGCAGCCAGGAGGTGAACAGATGTAACCGGACGTGCATATCTGATAATAGTAGCAACGGAACATAACCGCTGGTGTAGACCACTTGCTGATAGATGGGGTGCCGTCATGCCGCCCCCCTTTTTAACAGATTTACACAGGATACAGGATACAGATAAATAATATAGACCAAAGATGGTGGACGATTTAAGTCATGTCACCCATGGAACAGACAAGAAAAATAAGCGGTATCACACCGGAACAGAAGGCATACGGTTAAAGCCTGTGGTAGAGAAGATCAAAGATATGGAAGTATTGTGTACATAAAGAACGTCTTAACGGGGGAAGAAAGATAGACAGCATTGCCTTTTAGTTTGTAGTTACTTGAATCTGTTTTGTACTTAGGATGTTCCAACAAAATGATGGTTGACTTTGGTGTAAGACTTCAATATTGTAGTTTGTCATTTAGTCTATCATGTCTTCTATGGTTAACTGGTAACTACAATCTTTCAGAAAATATCTTCAAATACAAAATAAACCTCCCATGGTTTACGACCATCTGACAAATATTGCAACCCACATTTGCTTGGAAATATACAGAACAGCACCCACGCCAAAATAAAAGAGTGTTAATCATAGGATTTCAAATCTCCTTAAATCAAACATACCTTTTCATATTCGGGATCAGCCTCCAAACGAGTCCCTTTGGAAGCTGGCTCTGCGGCCTAAGGTTGGAGAGAGCGAGAGCTAGGGTAGTTAAGACAATTTAAAGTGAGCCCCACCTTGGGTCGCACATGAACAACTCCATTTCCCTTGAATACACTCTCTTCCCAATGCTTTCTGGTTATGCATTTGGTGCAAATCACTGTTCAATCTTGACCAGGTAACAAATTGGCCCGACATAAATCAGTCAATGGACAAAGTTAATAATACATTTAATTACCAAACTGAATATAAATCTGTTCACAGGGACAGGCAGTGGTCAGAAGATGTCCTAATGTTGGAGTGTGTGTGTGTGTGTGTGTGTGTGTGTGTGTGTGTGTGTGTGTGTGTGTGTGTGTGTGTGTGTGTGTGTGTGTGTGTGTGTGTGTGTGTGTGTGTGTGTGTGTGTGTGTGTGTGTGTGTGTATTAGCATGAGGCCTAAAACAAACCTGGACATAATTGCACTCACCAGGAGGTTTGCTCCACTCTGAAACAGATTGTAGGGGTAAAGGACTTTCTCATAATGCGCTCGTAGATGTGAGCCAATGGCCTTGCCCGGGGCAAAGCCCATCTGTAGAGCGATCTTAGTCCACCGCCGGTCCCGGCACACCAGATCAAACCCACCCTCGTCTGCGACCAGCTGGAGGAAAACAGTTGACACCGAGTTACATTACTCATGTATAGTTAATAACAACAGACATCATTATTTGTGTTTACGTTTGTTAAACAGCCACCTTATTTAGTTTGTATAGATCCAGAATTTTCCTCTCCACGTGGGGAATCTTCAAAGCACATCCCTGTAGGTCCCAGAATTTGGCGATTTGGTCCAAGAAGTTGAGCTTCACCCTGGTCTGTGCCTGGGAACAAGGACACATCGAAGCAGGTTAACAACACTTTGAAACGAGAAGATACAAGCACATTCAAATATCGTTCAAAATACATCATGAAGGCTTGTGCTATATATTTATATACACAATACAAATATATTATATATTTTGGAACACACACACATATGAAAATATTATGTTTAATTGCTTATCATTTTCAGAACTTCTATGCCATTGTCAATACTATCAATAATTGCATCAATAATTCCATTACAAAATAATAGCTACATCAACATGCAGTTTTCAAATGTGTATTCACAGTTAAAACACATCCTACCTCTAGCTCGTTTAGCCTCTGGATCCTAGGAACAAAGTGAAGTCTGTCAACGTCACAGGCAAATGGAGGTTGCCATCCCTGAACAGCCAGGAAGAGATTTTGCATTTATGGGACATGATAGCACCTGAAGGTCATCGTGTTTTACAGACTACTACTACTACTATAGACACTAGAATCTAAATCCATCGGTTACTACTATAGACACTAGAATCTAAATCCATCGGTTTTAATCAACATCCAAGTTCTAATCTTCGGCTGATGACAAAGAAAACTGTTGAAAATAGTTTGGAACAACATGGCACAGGTTTTTCAGAGATTACATTAAATCCTCTAAAGTAAAAACACAAACATAATGGCTGCACCAAAAACATGACTAAAATACATATCCACATACCAAGAAAGATAGTATACATTGTTCAGCCATGGATAGCAAGATTTTTTTTTATGAATAACATGGGCTGAAATGCATTGTTATATAAAAGCTAAAATGCATGAGATTAAAACCTTAGATTTTTTCAAATCATCCAGTTTTATAATGCCAATTTTCAAATCATCCATGAGGAAAGTTATTTTACCTCAGCAGCCAACATCCCCCACTGACACACAAAATGGCCAGATGGAACACTCACTCAAACAGCCCTGCTTACCACAAAGCCAACATGGAGGACAACACCCCAACACGACTGGAGACCAACACTGGTTGATACATACTACACCCATTTGGCATTGCCATCATATGATATTTAATCATTCTAATGAAATATGACAAATATATTCAACCTCAAGTTAAAACTTTTATAGCTCCTTAGCAGTGAATTGATCCACTATAAATAATTATTGGGATATTGGACAATTTACAACAAAATAGACAGAACACCATAGTAAAAACCAACGAATCGAAATGAAAAACCACTAAGAACTAACCAAAGCTGATGGATCACACACTTTACAGTTAATTGATTATGGACACCATAACACCATGTTCTCACAAATGCATGAGTGCATTTTTCAGGAATAGGGGCGCATGAAATCCCGGCATGTCTAATTATTTTTTTCATTCCAATTTATTAACTGATTATTGGCACAATCGTATGAAATGCTGCCGAATGGCTTCCGCATAGTCAACTGTGTCAATGTGCCGTGTGCCCAATGATGACAGGTTACTGAGCTACTTGCTATCGTTAGCCTGCTAGTTAGCCCGGACTTGTCAGCATCATTGAACCTCGAACTTAAGACGTTGTTAGCATGTTCCGCAAGCGACAATAATATCCTAATGGCAACACGTCGCTGTCTCGATGCTGTCGCTAACATCACCGTAGTCACTGAGAGAGCATGGGTAATGGAATAATGAAGGAAAGCTAGCAACACAAAGAATCAGCACAGCCTGTCCGCCATGTTGAAAAGTCCCTTTAAATCCTTCATCCCTTGCCTATCCTGACCATCTTTTGCTTTATTGGTCGCGCACAAAAATGTACCACAGTATTCCACAACTGCGGCCCAGGAATGGTTATTGATCTTGTTCGTAACTGTTACTCACCGGAGGCGGGCGGACTTTACAGATGCCTGTTTTTTCAGCGATTGGACGGATTTTGTTGATGAAAGCAAACGGATCACCGAATTCTTCCCAGCTGGGTTCGAAGACCGGGCACTCCGGAGGCGGCTTGAACTCGTCCGTCCGAGGTCGGGACATCGTTATTGGTCGAAGTGGACGCCCAGATGAGCAAACTCGCTCCAAAGTATATAATGGTTTTATTATTCCAAAAGGCTCCTCCGATCTTTACCTTTCCACCGTCAGTATCTCTCGGCAGACATCAACACGAGAAGCTGCTCACACACACATCCACGCACAGTGAACTGAATGTTCCAAGGCAGCGAGCACGTCCGCTCAAAAAAATAGATACCAGATTATTTACTCAAACGTTTTTTTTAATGCAATTTCAATAATACCGATTAGCACAACCGTTTTCGCAAACACAAGCAGGACTCAATATATGTTTTTCTTTTGCGAAGCTAAAGCAGTAGTATTCCTCAGATATTATATTTTCATTGACTTAAGATGATCAGGAACAAAATACATACCCTTATATTTCCCATCCAATCCTTTCTTACTTTTGGGATAACAGAATATTACAATTCCTTCGGGTTTGAATGTGCATTGTGTTCAAAGAATACGACCAATATCACCTTAGAGCAGTAAACCTTACAGCCATGACTTTGGTCAAATTTGGCATCTAAAAAGTGTTGATCTTAATAGCATTTGTATTTATTTATTAAGTATCCTATTAGCTATGCATCGTATACGTTTGACTTGTAGATAATCACCAGAAAACAAAGGTTATTAAAACACACCACAGTGATAATCAGAATAAATTTGTTTGTATTCATGAGATGAAGGATAATGCTTTATGAAACAAAAACAATGCTTTGTATCTTTCATTGAGTAAGTCTCTTATTAAGTAATTTTTAGGCTGTTTGTAAATCCGGTGTTAGAAAAGTCATAGTCATATGATTAATTATTTACTTGACTGTCTACAAACAATTTTCCTTTGTAACCTATGTTTACACTTGGGCGGATGGATATTTTCAGGTGACAGTTCCATGGCTGCCAGGACTCGTTCTTTAAACAGCCATATGACTAATTAACTTAGCTTTGGAACATTACTGATGTTCAGTTACAATAAGTTGTATCTTATAGTTGAATATTCTCACAAATAAACCTCAATTTGCATGGCACACACCTTAGTTAACTTCGGGGAGTTGTTTGTATTTTTTGAAAAACACAACGTGGCATTAGGCCTATTTCACTTTTTTTTTGCACTTTTCTTTACGCAATATAAAAATGTCAAACAAATAGTGGGCGACAATCTCAATGTGTTCAATTATCTTAAAATGTAACAAAACAACATTTGAACAGTAAAAATACAAAATTGCTAATAAAAAGTAGAAGAGAAGACAGTAATGTAATCACAGCCTGAGGGCTAAAGGATCACTACTCTTCGCCCAATTCATCCTCGTCCAAGTCTGTACTCATTTTGCCTAACTCCTCATAATCCTTTTCGAGACAGGCCATATCCTCTCTGGCTTCACTAAACTCTCCTTCCTCCATGCCCTCGCCCACGTACCAGTGGACAAAGGCACGCTTAGAATACATGAGGTCAAACTTGTGGTCCAAACGGGCCCAGGCCTCTGCAATAGCCGTGGTGTTGCTCAGCATACACACAGACCTCTGGATCTTGGCCAGGTCGCCCCCAGGCACAGCAGTTGGAGGCTGGTAGTTAATCCCCACCTTTTGGGGGGGAGGGGGGGGGGGGGGAAGGGGTTGGTTCAAAGAGATATGTATTGAAACCATAGGGTACACAACTGATTCAAAACAAAGTTGATCCACAACGAAATACTCACCTTGAAACCAGTAGGGCACCAATCCACAAACTGGATGGAACGCCTGGTCTTTATGTTGGCGATGGCTGCGTTCACATCCTTGGGGACGACGTCACCGCGGTACAGCATGCAGCACGCCATGTACATGCCGTGACGGGGATCACACTTGACCATCTGATTGGCCGGCTCGAAGCAGGAGCTGGTGATCTCCAAGACGGTGAGCTGCTCGTGGTAGGCCTTCTCGGCGGAGATGATGGGGGAGTAGGTGACCAGCGGGAAGTGGATGCGGGGAAACGGGACCAGGTTGGTCTGGAACTCCGTCAGGTCCACGTTGAGGGCGCCGTCGAAGCGCAGCGAGGCGGTGATGGAGGAGACGATCTGGCCGATGAGGCGGTTGAGGTTGACGTAGCTGGGGCGCTCGATGTCCATGTTGCGGTGGCATATGTCATAGATGGCCTCGTTGTCCACCATGAAGGCACAGTCGGTGTGCTCCAGGGTGGTGTGGGTGGTGAGGATGGAGTTGTAGGGCTCCACCACGGCGGTGGACACCTGGGGAGCTGGGTAGATGGCGAACTCCAGCTTGGACTTCTTGCCGTAGTCAACTGACAAGCGCTCCATCAGCAAGGAGGTGAAACCAGAGCCGGTGCCACCTCCAAAGCTGTGGAAGACCAGGAAACCTTGCAGACCTGTGCACTGATCCGTCTGGAAGAGGATTGTTCATTAGCATTACATATTAGGCAGTGACATATTGTCCCTACGTTACAGTATGTTGCATTCAAATACCAACCAAACAAAGTAAACATTCATTGGGAAAAGGTGAGTAATCAGTTTGCCGAAAACACGTTACTTTAACCTGTAGAGTTGTACTTATAGAAAGACAAAATAGGTCTCATACTAAAGCAAGCATTAATGGCAAACAAAGGCAATGAGAATCCAAGTCTTACCCACCATTTTACGGATACGCTCCAAGACTGTGTCAATCATCTCCTTGCCAACAGTGTAGTGGCCACGGGCGTAGTTGTTGGCTGCATCCTCTGTCCCGGAAATAAGCTGCTCGGGATGGAAAAGGTCCCTGTATGCTCCAACCCTCACCTCATCTGGAAGATAGGTTCCTTGTATGATCAAAACAGCTCCACCACTTTATACTGTAGCCCATATATACTGAAGAGCCATCAGTTAACTTAGAAACCTGGCAAAAACAATTGCAACAATTGAACCCTAAAACGAAAAGCCAGAGGGGACTCAAATGTGTGATTTGCTTCTTAATTGGGGCTTTGTAGGAATACAGTATAGTGTGATAAATGATTTACCTGTAAATAAAGGAAGATATGTTACCTGGATATTTATAGATATTAAAATAGTAGTATTTTAACAATATATTTTTATAATTTATTTCGTTGTTATACCTTTTGCCTTTCAGGCATTGCACCAAACTTGTAAAGCTATCCAGTAGCCTACCAGTCAACAATAGCTGACTCTCAGACTCTGTTAGGCTGTGGATCGAATGCAGTTAAACCCATTTCTAACAATAACTACAACCAAAGACAAGCCGATGAAAACTACCTAATTTAGCTACCACTGAGATCATTTAATAATATCATAATAATAATAGGATTCGATTTAATGCACCAGATGGCCACATAGTAAATAACACACTATTAGGCCGCCCACCTATAACTGTGGGCTCCAGGTCCACATACAGGGCTCTGGGAACATGGTGCCCAGAGCCCCCCGTGTTGAAGAAGGTGTTGAATGGGTCCTGGCGAGAGTTGGCTTGAGGGGGCACATCCAGAATCACCCCGTCGGGCCCAATGTCATGCTCCAGGCAGAAGAGCTCCCAGCACGCATTCCCCGTCTGGACTCCTGCTTGACCCACATGGATGGAGATGCACTCCCTCTAAATTAACACACACACACACAGACGCGGGGGCACACACACATTGGCGCACAAACACGCATGATTTGGATCCATTTGTAAAGGTGTAATAGAATTAGAATTGAAGAGGAAAAGGATTTAACCTAAGAAACTACGAAAATGGGGATGATGTAAAATGGATACTTTTGGAATCACTAAGTGTGCAAAATAAATCCTATATTGTGAAAATGTGTGCATGTATCTTTTGTATAATCATATAGCGAGGAATTTTGAATAAATTTGACCAAATTTGGCACCAGATTTGAAACAAATTGACCTTTTACATTCGTACCACATTTGATATCCAAGAGTTTTGTGAAGTGCAAATGTGAATCGGTACCACTAGGGGGAGACAGACAGGTCGTAAGGTCGTGTAACAAGTTTACTCTAATTGTTAATGGGGTATTACTACATGTCATAGGCCTATATCGTAGCATTGTTTGAATACAGCGAATCATCATTCATATATAGATCAACTACTATCTCAGTGAATACAATGTTCCAAAACATTGTAAATTTGTATTCACTGTAGAATAGCATCCTACTGCTTAGGCTACTAGAACTTTGCAAATTAATTTCTCTGCAGACAAAAAAAGACTATCAAATATGATTTATGATAACGATCAACCACAGTCGTATGGCTGTTTTTGATGAATTATAATTATTAGGCCTATTGGCAGGTTTTCATAGATGTTTAAGTGCACATCGCCTATAGAATAAGTGTGTTCAAAGGCCCACACACAAGCACTACACGCACTACAAGGGCTCCAAGCTGTTGTGTGTAACGTGTTTCAACAGGTCAAGAATTTGGTCTCTGGCCATCTTAGAGGGAGCGAACTATCGCAAGAAGATGGGTTATTTGTTGGCTGTTAAGTAAATTAACAGCGACGTCAGCAAATAAAGGATTATGAGAACGATCAAAATGAAGCTAAAAAGTTACATTTATTCTGAATATTAAGATATAATTTATTTATAAGATTGTATATTAGTCCTACTGAGGATTTAATAATTACATGTAAACCCTTCAAACATACAGTATACTATAATTTCAGCAAATCACATAAAATCAACCAAAGCAGCGTATTAGAAAGTGGGTTGCAGGAAACTGCAGGTCTATCGGTCATCACATTACACTTTCTTTCCTAAGTCCAACAACAAGTTATGAAAAGCCACAATTTGATGTTAAACATAACAGATGCGTAGGCCCAGGTGGTGCTATTAAGAAGTATGGAGTCTTACTTTTTATTGTGATTTTGTGTCCGCAAAGCCGGTTTATTCATTTGGAACAGTTTTTTGAGAAATGATGGCCACTATGATCTCAACTAGGCCTATGTTATGCAAAATTCACATATTACACAGATTTACTCAACAAAAGGTTAGAATCAAATAGTCTTACCATTTCCCGTCAGATGCTATGGGACAATAACTTCTGTGGTTTGATAAAAGATTGCGCCAAATTCCACCTCTCATCAGTCTGTGCCTCTGATGTTGCAACTTTGTTGGTCTGCAACCCAGTAGGAGTAGACTACACACCACTCATGTTTTTGGGCCACCCACCCACCCACCCACCCTCCCACCCACCCACCCACCCACACAATGTTTTGCTTGTAATTTGCTGCCTAGCACCTAAAGTCACCGTCTTGTGCCATTGACGTTAACCAAGAGCAGACAGTAACACTTTGTAAACAAGTGTTTCGTTTATTTGAGAAATGACAAGTTCCAGACCTCTTCAGTACATCATAAAACCCAATTTCATAACGACTCACTGTTTATTTGAACGCTAATGATATTCACATGACGTCTATTGGATTGGGAATAAATAAATCAAATACCTGTCCTGATTACATCTTCCATTGTGAAAAAGAAACAACATGTCATTAAGCAGCAGGTAGGAGTTGGGTTTAGGCTGAATACATCGGGGATAAAAAAACATACTTAACCAGTTGAGTCAAACTCACTATCCATTGCATCTGACTTGCCCGGCTAATAGTGTTCTCAAATGTATTGAAGTAGTCAACTGTGGAGTAGTGATAGTATTAATGTCGCATAGGATGCTGCCATGCAGAAAGTAGTGTTCATGGATAGGGTGCATTCAATATTATTTAAGACTTGAGTACAGTAATCTTAAGTATCATTTTCACCATGTTTATTAACAGGTTTGGGGCATTGTGAGCAACATGTACACATCCAAACAAACAGGTCAAGGACGAACACATTTAGCCTTTTCCACTTTTAAGAATTTGGCAAATGCAATAAATAGCAAAGAGCTCCATTCATTTAGATCCAAAAACGGTATAAATCTCAAAACATCTGTTCCATCTTTGAACAAATGAGAATCTAAATCTATTAAAGCAATTCGATTTTAAAAGCACTTTATACAGAAAGGATTAAAAAACGTGGTTAAATTACTGACCCCACTACAGTCTCTGCGAAGGTTCACGTATTTAGACAATATGATGATCACAGTCTACATGGGAGGCAACATGAATCCTGTGTTTGATGAAGGCGAGGGAGGGGGTGTAAGGCATATAGCAGCAGATGGGAGTCTCAGTTGTCTCCATCTTCTCTCTCATTTTTCATTTTTTTTTTTTTCAACAAACACGTAAAAAATATATTGCACTTTGAAGACTAAGTGAAACACTAATGTCACGGGTAACGGACAGTAACAAGTGCACACACTGAGTCATGCAGGCGGAGACAGGAGTTCCTTGGACATCATTTCCCTCTCCCTCGTGTGCATAAGTCTACCTAACGACACGTCCTCCGTCCGCCATTCCCAAGAGGAACCAACGTTGGTCCAACGTTGGCATCAGTCGACCGTATGGATGGGGTTTTCCTTCCAGGGTTTTGCATACTGGCCACCAAGCAATTCCCTTTGTGGCGCACGTGGCGAGTGCACCGAGTATAGCTGCCTTGCTCTGCCTTTCCATTCATTAAAAAGGTTGTGATTCCCGTCCCCGGGTCGTGGGGGATCACTTTTCTCGTAGAACGCACACGCCTGCGTCGCAGCGCTGTGTGGCCATGGAGGTCACCACCTCCCAGCTGTCGATCACGGGGTCGTAGCACTCTATACTGCTCAGTAAGGAGTTCCCATCATATCTAGAGACGGAGAGAAAACATACAAGACCAGACCGAGTGTTATAATAACTTATTGTGTTATAATAAGTATAACTACAATACTAAACTCTCTGTGGCAGGTGATTTGTTGTTCTTGCTCACCCGGCTATGGCATAGAGGCGCCCACGGAGGACGGTTGCTCCTACGTAACAACGCGGGGTAGTCATGCTGGCCACAGTGGTCCAGTAGTCGGTTCTGATGTTGTACACCTCCACAGAGTCCAGGTGGGAGACTCCGTCGAAGCCTCCCACCACGTAGATGTGGTCGTTGAGCAAGGCAACGCCGGCCCCTGGAACAGACCAGTGGCCGCTGTTAGGCAAACCGCGCCACTCGACACACACTTAGAGGATGGGCAGAGCGTTTGAATACTGCTGCTTGATGACAAACGGGTAACAAACACGGCAGGTTGCTTTAAAATGGGTCTACAATTGAGCTTTGGTTAACATATGGGACGGAGCGGACAGCGCATTTAGTTAAAGAACTCAAAGTATAACAGTAAATAAACCAGGTTTTGATAGAAGGTAATTAGCTAGATCAACTGAATCCCCTGGTTTGGTGTGTGAGTTGCCGGCCCCAACCAGGAATCCTGCTTCTGTTGGGTCTCTTTCCAATGCACTGTTACAGCCATCGCCGTTGGCTGGGTGATTTATATTTTAGCT
Organism: Lota lota; assembly: GCA_026745465.1. Taxonomy (NCBI): domain Eukaryota; kingdom Metazoa; phylum Chordata; class Actinopteri; order Gadiformes; family Lotidae; genus Lota; species Lota lota. The sequence goes on along the minus strand of JACYXH010000319.1, from coordinate 380,568 downwards.
TAACATAAAGGCCTTTATTATGAAAGGACATTTGAAGTTGCATTCTAATTACCGGTACTGTTCAATGTGTTATCCGCACTCAGTTAACCACGCATGGTTATAAGACAAATGATATAATATAGTAGTTAAACACCTATGCACTTCCACACTCATTCCCGTACTCAGAGTCAGGTACACTTGGAGAAACAACCACGGTGGAGACTACTTCCCTTACCGGATCTCTTTGTGGCCATGGGTGTAACACTGGTCCAGTGGCCTGTGTGTGGGTCGTACCGTTCCACAGAGTTCAGAATATTCAAACCATCATAGCCTCCTTCGAATGAAAAGAAAAAAACAGAACCATAAGAGCCAAAAGGAAACAAGAGGGGTTATGTTAAACAGGTGGGAGAACTGAACGGTCTTCAGATGGCCGTTCCTCACCCAAACAGTAGATGAGTCCACTGGCAACCACTAGCCCGGCTCCTTCTCTGGCCGTCTGCATATCTCCCAGCATGCTCCACTGGTCGATGTTCGGATCATAGCGCTCCATGCTGGTGTGACGTCGGCTGCCGTCAAAACCTCCGGCCACATAGATCATGTCTGTGGAAAGAAATGAATATATAAAAGAAAACGGGACATGAAATAAATCAATGAGGACGTTATTTTGGCCTGCTTCGTCATGAGGTGGACGCCCCAAACGTGTTCCCGTTTGATTATGACCTCTCTAAACAAAGGATTCACACGACATGACACGGGGTCGTTTCGAACGACTTCAACTGGAGCTTCCGCCAGGGTGCCGGCTATGGTTCCCCCGGGCCGTACCTCCGAGCGTCGTGGCCCCCGCCAGTCCGCGGCGCACGTTCATGGTGGCCACGGTGTACCAGACGCCGTCCTCGTCCGCCGTGTAGTCCAGGCACTCCACCGAGCTGAGCCTGGAACGCCCGTCGTAGCCCCCGATCACGTACACCCGGTCGTGCAAGGACACGGTGGCTACGTAGCGTCTCTTCCGCGCAATGTTCTGCATTACAAACCCACGCATTAGCTAGTAGAATCAGCTACATAGTCAAATACTGGGAGGAAACACAACGGCGGCCATCTTGGTTCTTCTAAACGCTAGTTTGGGGGGGGGGGGATACTGAATGCGGAATCGTTTCGGGTTCACAACGTCTGTTGCTTACTGGTAGGAAGCTCCATTCCTGAGTCTTTGGGTCGTACTTCTCAACGATGTCAATGGGGGATTGTTGACTGCCGAAGCCACCTATCACCAACAGTACTTCTTTGGCACCTAAAATAGTTTCATTGATTAACCTTCCTCTCTTAGGAGAAATGACAGCCTACATATTGTTAAGTACATACAAACATTGAAAGAGAGTTCAAAGCGATAAGGAACAGGAACCTTTACCCAGTCGGGCTTGTGTGCGTGGGCCTTGCATTTCACTCCTCAGCTCTGGTCTCAAATGGAATTTCTTGGCCTCGTCCACGAGGTCTCGACATGGAAGACTGCACCGAATGAGCGGCTGGGAACATGTTATGAAGTTTAACCCTCATTAATCACGATGGAAACTGAAACCGCAATATCTCCAAAGACAATCCTTAGCTGTGTGTGAGTGGGTGAGTGAGTGAGTGAGTGAGTGGGTGAGTGAGTGAGTGAGTGGGTGAGTGAGTGAGTGAGTGAGTGAGTGTGTGAGTGAGTGAGTGGGTGAGTGAGTGAGCGTGTGACTGAGTGGGTGAGTGAGTGGGTGAGACAGAGAGAGGGTGTGTGCGCGTGTGTTCACCTCAGAATCAATGACATCGGTGATGTAGCGGGGGGTCAGCAGTGGCATTCGGACAAACTCCAGCATGTCCGCTAAATATGGCTCCCTCTCTTTCCGGTTGTGTTTGACCCAGTTCAACACGGCCTCAAACACGGGCTCCTCAGAGTCCACCTACACACAGGGAGGGGAAGGAGCAAACAAACGTAGAAAAATTATTATTTATGACTATCATTATTAATAACTCATAACTCTAAATTCTTTACTGACTAAAGTCATTCATAGCCCTATGATTCAAGGACAGGGTCAGACACAGTACTGCTCTAATGTCTTTATCAGCACTTTAAACTTAAATTGAACGTATTTCATTTTGTGATTGAAATGTAAGAATGTATGTCTTCTTATCTTTTTTTGGGAGGAAAATACATTGTCAACGGTGGGGGGGGGGGGTGGACTTCATTGTGTGTGTGCTCTGTTTACATGTTAAAATCCACTTAATTTTTAAAACAACCAAATGACAGCCAGAACCCGCTTTGTGAAGTTATAATAACCATGTTTGGGCAAACGAAAATGTGCGGTTGGAGACAGGAATTTCCTGCACACAAAAGACAAACCTAAATCTGGTTTCCTTCTCTGCAATTTCATTGTCAGTCAAATCCACAGAAAGCAACAGGTATTAGGGGGGGAGGGGGGCACTCACTGAGATTACAACAGGTAGGTACCTGCCAGTCTACCCCTACTGTAGCTTTTACTCCACAATTGAAAACAGGGATACGCTATAATTAGTGGACTGCCTCCTGGGTTCTTTTTCACTGTCGGAGTGTGACCATGTCAGTTACTGTTGGTATAGACTTAAAGACACAAAGCATGAGTCAACAGTATACATTGCATCGTACTGAATGGTATAAGAGCATTAAAAGCTCTGTATCCCAGTATTGGAATCCCCAGCATAAGCCACCATAAGCGTCAGTGCACTCAGACTACAAACGTTGTCAGGACCCTGGAAACAACATATACAGGCTCTGTAAAGCCCAACTTATACTTCTGTTGCACTGTAAGAGGCTGCCAACGTTGTTTGTGTGCACCTCTCCAAAACATGTTCTACACGTCAACGTGACCGATCGCCCATTTTGTCTTTCCTGCTATAAATATGGTTCATTTATGATACCAGGTTGAGGTGGACTAGTTGAGGTTGGTTCACAAGCAAGATCACTAGTAGTCGCTAAATTTGCGGACTCTTAGTGGACCAAGCTCCGTATCACAGACGCAAAACCATCAATAGAAGAATGGGTGATGGGAACTATGGTGTAGAAACCCCCATCCTACCTACTGCGGCCAGTCTACACAAAAGCATCATTTGGTCTTCAGTTACTATCCTGTGGGCGATAACAACATTGCTGATATATGTGCGTAGCAGAACCATCCCACTGAATCTTCTTACCCGGCCAAAAGAAAAAACACAAAGAAATAAAACTAAAAAGGACAAACTGAATTAAGTTAAACCACCCATTTCGGCTCACCCCAAGCCTCAGCCCGCACGCAAGCTATTGTATGCCTTTCACTACATCAAAGCCTGTGTGATGAAGACAAGCCAAATGCAGTTCATTATTATTATTAACAGTGCGCTTCATTTAGAGTCATCCTAATCCTACCTGGATTTCATCACATTTGATGAGCTTTTCGACCTCCGCCTGGCAGAGCAGCATGAACTCCTCATGCTGCACCACCTCAGGGAAGTGCTTCTGCGAGAAGAGCTCCGCGGCCTGCATCAGGTCCAGGCAGTTGTGGGTGTCGGCAAAATCCCGAATGCCCAGACAGTTGGTGGGATCCAGCTGACCGTCCAGGAAGTCACAACATGCTCTTTTCACCCCTAAACAAAACAAACAAAAGCATTAAGGTTTATACATTTATAAATGTTATATCCATGTATAAATGTGTGACTGAAATGAAACACTCGCGGTCAGTAATTATTCAGGATACTCTTAAATGGAAACAGTGCCATGGCCAACTTGTCGTTTTCCATTCAGCTAAACGGTAGTTTGAGTTATAGAGATCACAGTTAAGGTCAGCTCATGAATATCTAAGCGTACCTTTAAGCTGCAACAAGCATGCCGCTGGAAGCAATTCCTGTACATTCTCGACTGTAACAAGCACAGTCTCTGTGTAGACAAAGTCAAGGAGAATCTCCATAGTGGCAGCAGTCAGCCCCTGAATGTCAACAAAGGACTTCCCCTTCTCCGAGAGCTGCAGGAACACAGGAACAAAACACTTCTAGCATTTTGACAAAGAGTTACATGTTGTTCATTTTAACAAATTAAATAAGAAGAATCTCTCCCGTTTGCATTTTTATTTGCTGAACGACCAAACTATTCAGATTAATGCAACCAATATTTACCTTTCTTATTTCTTATCTCAAAGAGCATGTCATCAGGCTGTAGTTTTTATATCCACACATTTTATATACATGCAAAATAAATCAACACTTATCATTTCATCCATATACATTGCTAATATTTTCCTATTGTAGGACATTTTTATACTCACCCACATTAATGCTGTTTTGCAAGCGTGTCACATTAAACTATATCGCAATGATTCATGATCCACGTTTTGAACACGTTGCCTTATTGAACAGTGTGTTGCTTGTTACAGATAAATCGACGTGGGGAAATCTTAGTCTGAGCCCTACAAAATACGCAAATTAATATTACTTTGAAGCTACCTCACTGGTGAACATGGCACAGAAGTAATCACTGCAGGCGGCCAGGACGATGCGGTGCGCAGGAAAGTCTGTGTTCTCCACCCTCAGAGTGATGTCGCAGAGTGTGTTGCTCTTGCGAAGAGCATTCATTGCATTGAGGATGGTTTTGGCATGGGAGTTTGTCATGATGTCCTTGGGAGCCATGATGTTCTGAAGACAAGACAAAGACAGATCCAGGAAAACTGGAGTTCAGATAACCACATCAAACACACAGCAAACTGTCAGGCGTTAAATCACATGTCTGTATGTATGTATGTATGTATGTATGTATGTGTGTGTGTGTGAGAATGGTCCAAAACTACAACGGTAATTGGATTTAGTGTTTACAGATACATCTGCCATTGGTTTGAAAAATAGTCAGTGATACCTGTATGACTACTGCAGTCTGCATTGGCCTGTTTACTCGTATTTAGTCAACTATAGGCTATTCAGTGTAAATGTAAAGATATATTAGTCAAAACAAGCTACAACGGGACTGAAGCTGATAGACATATAATGAATGTGTTGAAGATGTACCACGTACCTGTCAACGTGTTGATGTTTATTTTATGTAGCTTTGCTAGTTAGCAACAGATCCTATCTCAAGTCCAAAAAGCTGCTGTCAGTGTCTGTTGAAAACCACTGAGCTAAAGGTAATTCATGATTACTATGCCGGGGTGTCAATCCACATTGTACTGCTTACATCAATATTTTTTAATCCTCAATGTGGCGTTAGGGTATCTACCAAAATAATTGTTGACGGCATCGCATCGACAGCTAGCTTAACACGGTAGGTCACAGAGAACGGCCAAGCTCTACATAGGCTGAGAGAGGATCTTGGATTTTGGCGTTACCCCGGTCTCCCGCAACGCAATTTCTATTCTCTTACTATGTACGCCAGTTTCCCGACCGGACAGTCCCCGACCGGAGTGAGAAGATTAAGAACATGACTACAACAACAAAACACAAGGAGAATACATGGGGAGTTATATATTTTTTTACAAAGAATTCTCCGAACCATGTAACGAAAACTAATATCCCACTACCGGTAGTCCCTCCCTCGCTATCGCCACTTGCTACTAAACTCATGTTCCTGAGAGTCCCGCCTTCTGGCCAATAACGCTCACTATGAGCATCCCGTTCCAGAACGCATGGGAAAGAGGTTACGCTACATAAACAGCCTGCTACGTCAGCGTGCGTGCGCGCTCCAGATGGGCTCGTCTCATTCTTAAAGAAGCTGCCTTTTGTGCGTCCTCCTAATGTGCTTCAAAACGAATATGCTGGGGGAATTAAACGATTAAAGGAATACATGTAAGCAGCTACCAATACGATCACGTTTTTGTCTCTACAGCTCAGTTGGTTAAATTAATTTGATCCAAAATGTACAAGATATGCTTATGAGCCACTCAAGGACAGTCGCGATAACGTGTAGGAGGAGTCTACAGCGTGTTTCCGGTAGGACCAGACGTAAAGACATCACAGTACACTGAAGCATATTAGTACTTAGAAATAGAGAATTACGTTGATTAGTTAACTCCACCCTGACCGTTTTTTTGGGGTATTGTTTCCAAGTAATTGGGGAACTTCAGACCGTGTATCGCTCCAGGTCGCAGAAGTGCAATGGAAGAAGAGTTCCGCGAAATCGATGAAGTCGGGAGTTGGAGCGCCATTTACCAGGTAGGATTTTTCTTCGTTTAATCAAGGTGGGATTTGTCGTGTTTAATTCGTTGCGAGGACTAGAAGAAATGCTTCCCTGGGCTGCCGCTACACGAGAAACATGTCTGGTTCCTCATATGTGGCCATCCTCCCTCCAGACACATTCGATGATTGATGTGTGTGCCTGTGCCTGATAAGCAGCACCCCTGGCACTTTATCCACATTCCAGATACAAATCTTAGACAAGTAATCCACCTAGCGTTACTTAGTAGTAGACAACCATGACATTGTCAGGTACAAATAGCTATAACAAGAACAAACGAAGGATGTCGATGCTATTATTACCATCTATGTGCCAAGTGGTAGCCTACATATAGTAGTGCACATAGTGCTGAATAACACGAATTAAATGTTTTGCCACAGGAAATCCGTCAACAGTCAAGTGAACTCCCTTGCAAATTTGCCAGATCACCAGAAAACAAATGTCGTAATCGTTACCGAGATGTTAGTCCATGTAAGTACCTTTTCTCATCCCAGTGCGATTGGCCAACTCATTAACTCCTCAATTAACTTTCCTGTATAGTTTAGGCAATGAAATGTGGACAGCTTTTCTGGGAAGGATGGCAGCACATCACTTGACTAGGATGCTTTGTCACGTTTTCTTCTTTCAAAGCTTTGTAAAGTAACATATGAAACTGTAATTGATCATTAATAATAATTGATTGCATTGTGTGTGGTGGGGGGGTGGGGTGGGGGGGGGGGGGGGGGGGGGATGAGGTACACCTCATCCACTACCAGATGCAAGATGCACTATGACCATGAAGTAGTGACTTGGTAGTCTGAGTCATTTTGCAGTCCACATACAATACATATATATTTATAGATGCTGTACATTTTGTTACTACTGTTTATAAATGGATCATATTTTCCCTCCAGTCGACCACAGCAGAATCCTTCTGCAGCTGGGGGATAATGACTACATAAATGCCAGCTTAATATCTATGGAGGAAGCAAAGAGGAACTACATCCTCACTCAGGTAATTTTGAATGTCACAGTCCTTTGGAAACAATACATTGTTAAAGCAGTGTAGTTGCTCTTTGTTTTAGCTTGATGGATAAATCATTTAATTTCTCTGCCTCACTCAAACGCAATTGTTTTAATGGGATTTACATTGTAGTACTTAGCAAGAGAATGAATCCCAATAAGCAACAGTTGTGGCTGACACCATGTTTGCATTTTTCCCTCCATGATTGCAGACATGGAAAGCTTTCACGGTGGGAGGTCAATTCCATGGCACAAATGCTGTACCGTAATAGGTCAAATAATGCTAACTATCACAGTCACCCATGGTGAAAATAATATTTGATTTTAGAGTAGTCTTGTGTTCTAGTGGAAGATCAGAGTGTTCACATGTAGGAAGAGCGTAGGTGCTAGAAGGCTAATTAGGGCATGTAAGATGCAAATTATTTCACAGTTGAGTTGAGTTCTGTTTTTCTCTGCGGCCACGTGCTAACTATGAGCTCCAAGTGAACAGTTGTGTGCTGTATGATGGCCGTGGGAGTAAGTAAACTTTTTTTAAAGGGGCTTTGTGGCATACCACTGGTGGAGCTGAGCAGGGTGTGATATGGACACCAAAACTAATATACAGTCATAATTCCATACCATTCTTGTGTCTCATGAGAACAAAGTTGTTCAAAGTGCCTACATCTCGGGTATTTGGGCACCATAGGTATCGCAGAGGATGCAAACGGTGTGGTGAGTAGACCACAGAGGGCGTGGGTAGTCAGTGTTGTTAAGGTGTAATGTATCCATGCCGCTTGGTACAGACCTAGTGCACATACTCGGGCGGCAGCCTGTGGGCCAAAGATGGCACATATCATTTCTCGGGGACCAACAAAAATATTTATTTTCATAAGTGCCAAGTACAGCCCTACATAGCTATTTTAAAATAAGAATATCTTATTGTAACCAACAGTGACAAAAGGAACGATCTCATGAATATGTAAATGGACCTGAAGCTGCCTCGCCGCCCAGTGCTTCCTGTCGGACATGCTTGGTCCTCGTCCTCCCTGTGCTCCTGCCCCCAGGGTCCCTGACTGGTTTTAATCATAGACTCTGCTTTAACTAATCCTGTTCTGGAGATAATGCTGTCAACCGCTGACTGCTGGGGAAAATAGTGCAGAAGTCAGCTCTAGTTGTACATTACGGGAACAAATGTGTCAGCGATATTGTTGTTTATGTTTATTTATTTATTTCTTTGACTGTTGCTTTTGAGAGTGTGCACAAAAGACAGAATCATGGAAAGCTCAAAACCTTCTTCTGTAATGAGATAATTATTTCATAGTGTACTTTCTCCATAAACTGTGGGGATTGAATGACAACGCACGGCGTGCGGTCACATGAGCTGAAGGCAGACCTTCCGACCAAAACGAAACCCTCAGTGACATCGTGTGGCCCCACACTGCACATGGCTTACCGATGTCGTCCGTCCCCCCCCCCCCCCACCCCCCCCCCCCCCTGCTCCGTGACGCGCTGTCCACTGCCCGTGTCTTCTGCTCAAGCGCTCCACTAATGTGTGCGTTTAGGGGCCGCTTCCCAACACGTGTGGCCACTTCTGGGAGATGGTGTGGGAGCAGAGGACCCGCGGTGTGGTGATGCTCAACAGAGTCATCGAGAAAGGATCTGTAAGCGGCGTTTGCTAGCTTTTAGTCACTCGCATACATCTCACACATTCCAAATAATATTCATGGTTCTATAATATTGATATTTTTGCTTTTTCCCTTAACTGAATTGTGATGTTTGTATGTGCTGTTTTTTCTTTTTATTGTTCTTTAATTTTTTTTAGATAAAATGTGCCCAATACTGGCCACAAATAGAGGAAAGAGACGCCATCTTTGAAGACACCAACTTCAGGGTCGCCCTTATTTCAGAGGATGTCAAAGTGTACTACACTGTCCGTCAGCTGCAGCTGGAAAATCTCTTTGTAAGTTTGTTTCATTCATTCATTCATTCATCAAAGTTTTGCCGCTTTATGTGTAACACATTAATTATTATGTAGGTTATTATTCTTATGAGTGTAAAGTCTGTTATTCAATTATTGTTATTATTATTATTATTATTTTAAACATATCTGTTCGGAACGGGCCGATTGCTTGGCCTCCTGTATCGCTGCGTGCAGCTTTCTCGAGGAACGCTCATCCAACAAATTTACACTCGACACTGCGCTTCCTTGGGTCCTCCGCAACACACCCCTCAGGTGTGAAGTGGATCGGATGAACGGCTGTCCAGAGAATACGTACCGAGACCCCATTAATTATAGTTAGATTATTATGGACCATGGCAATGGAACAAATGGGGCTTAATTTTTGCCTGAGTAGTGAAATACACACGCATACCTCTGGTACAGATGCATTGCTCATAAGAGATTGAAGGTTTAAACTGATTGATTGTATTGAGTATTCAAAGTGTGTTTTGTCTTTGTTACCCAGACACAGGAGACCAGGGAGATCTTACATTTTCACTACACCACCTGGCCGGACTTTGGGGTCCCAGAGTCTCCTGCCTCCTTCCTCAACTTCCTGTTCAAGGTCCGGGAGACGGGGTGTCTGAATGCAGACCAGGGGCCAGTGGTGGTGCACTGCAGTGCCGGTATCGGGCGCTCGGGAACCTTCTGCCTTGTGGACACCTGCCTAGTTCTGGTTGGTACTGGTCTCTGCTACTATTCACCTCCTGGTCCAATCTACGCCCACATTCTCCATATAGGATCTCTTTTACTGATAGCTATTTAAATACTAGGGCAGAAGGGCCGCAACATGTGTCAATTTGTAGCCTGTCTAATTAATTAATTAATTCTACTTGCATGATACTTAGTTTTTATGCTAGGACCGTTGTGTGTGGGTTAGGATTATGAGGGCGGCACCGCACACCGTGGCGTTGTACTAGAAGCGTCAGAGAAGCTTAATGCCCTCTCGGGCGCGGCCATCGACATCTAGTGCTGCCCAGATGGAGCTCCACACATCCGCACACACCGAGGCTTTAGCTTACCCTCATACCGCCTGTGTCCCTTCATCGTGACGTCGAAGTAGCTAACAAAAGGCACTTCAATGTCACGAAAAGAATGCTAATTAACTTTGAATCAGGACAGCGTTCTGAAACTGTTGGCGGCGCCTTTAAGTATCTTGGTTTTGGTGAAAGCGATTTTGGGGTGTTTTGACTTTTTCTTTGCTGTCAAGTTGCGATCCGATTTCTTGAGATTCCTATTGTAAAGGTGCGAATTTCTAGCTTTGTAGCAGTAGACTATAGTAGAGAGGATAACGTAGCAAGCATATATTATAAACTTATAATCAAGTTAGCTGTGCTTACAAAGAATGCAAGCTGCGGGGGGATTGTGGTCAAGACGGGTCTGTACAAGCTTTCGGGAACGATTTAATTAATTATCAAAGTTTAGAAATGTAAATAAATTAAAGTTTTCACTGTTTCTGTCCCCCTCCCCCATCTGTCCACCGAAGCGTCTGTCCCCCTCCCCCGTCTGTCCACCGAAGCGTCTGTCCCCCTCCCCCGTCTGTCCACCGAAGCGTCTGTCCCCCTCCCCCGTCTGTCCACCGAAGCGTCTGTCCCCCTCCCCCGTCTGTCCACCGAAGCGTCTGTCCACCGAAGCGTCTGTCCCCCTCCCCCGTCTGTCCACCGAAGCGTCTGCGACAGTGCACTAAAAATCCACCACTGGGACTGGGCACTAATGTGTGTGAGCTAACTATGAGCTAGCAATGTGCTCTCTGTCCCGTTTAGATGTCCGTCCGCAAGGACCCTTTGTCTGTGCGCATCCGGGACGTGCTGCTGGAGATGCGGCGCTGTCGCATGGGGCTGATCCAGACAGCAGACCAACTGCGCTTCTCCTACCTCGCCGTTATTGAAGGGGCCAAGTGCATTATGGGGGATGCTGCTCTGCAGGCAAGTCTACCCTCGCTCAGTGTGTGTGGGATGAGTGTTGTCTTTGATGCCTAAATCCAGATATTTGTGTTGGCAAATAGAATGGAAAGAAGTACCGACTCAAAGGGTCAGCACAGGTTACACGATTATTTCAAGGATTTGCGCAATTGGAATCCAATAAAGGATTTGTTTTTTTTTTTTTATGTCAAGGAGTCATGGAAAGAGTTGTCGAATGAGGAAGAGGATTATCCAGAGTTTACACCCCCTCCTCCTCCTCCTCGTCCCGAAAAGTATTCTCACAACGACACGATCCAGCCGCCTTTTTCTGCCGAATGCGATGAGCTCATCGCACAGAGCGTCCACGCTCTCGGGTAAATAAACACAAAAACCGGCGGCAACCTTTGCCTCACTCCAGCCTCTGTGCTGACCTCCGACACGCCGGTGGGAAACAAACCTTTAGGCACAGCGATTTAACGTCCAGAAACGTGTCCTTGTGTGTTCTTGATCCGGAGTGTCCAGAGTCCTGCCCTGATGCTCTGCTCTCTTGGTCTCACGCAGGTCCCAGCAGGACTCCCAGCTGAGGAGGAGGGCCGTGGGCGATCTCCCGCCTCCCGCAGAGTCGGAGGATCGGCCAGTTGGCACAGAGACCCAGGAACATACCTCCAGAGACGCCGCTGCGCCCCGAGCACCCCGAGCACCGCAGGAGCACCAGGTGGAGAGACCAGAGACTCCAGGGGCAGCGGAAGGCGGAGTCCCCATCCCGGGGGAGAAATCTCCTGGACCGTGGTCCCCTGTCGTAGTCAACTTGTGCCTCTGTACAGCGTTCGCTCTCAGCGCATATGTGTGCTATCGAGCTTGCTACCACTGATGATTGTTTTTTCTTAATTTCTATTTTATTCTCACTTTAGCTTTTTAGCTGTTTCTTTTGTATGGTTAAATTTAGGCTGTTCTGCCCAGTTGTCCTTGACTGGGTTTTTTCACTGCAGTTGAAGTGGATTCGCCTACTTCATTGATGTCTTTGATTTCAGGTTCATTCTTTTTTCTTTTTTATACATATATAATTTACAAATGCAGTGTGAGAGGGTCGATGAGTTAAGGGTGGAAAGGGATCGCCCTGTCCGCTGTTCGTCCGGACACTCAGGGCCTCAACTTTACATCACGTCATCAACGCATGGCCTGAAAGAGAAGTAATGAAACTCATGTATGCTCCTTTTTTCAGAGCAGCAGGGGAAAACATGTTTTGAGCTGCTCAGCTCTGTGAATTGGGCTAGCGGAGGCGTTGTCTGGGCACCTTGCATATACCTCTGTCTGCCCGTACTTCATTTACCAAATATCACTCTTCAGTGTGGTTCTATTGGAGACGTTTTTTTATTTGTGATTCAGTTAATCTTTCATCCCAAATCTTTTATTTTCCTCTCTCCTCCTAAGCCAATGGGTCTGAAATTAGCATGATTTTACCTGCTGTTCTTCAAACATAGCGACAACAAAAAAGACAATTTCTAAAACAATAGTATTTTCATTTTCTATGGGTCAGTATTAATCCCGGAAGAAAGGTGAACATTGACACGTGGAGGTCAGCGTCAAGCCTCCACCAGCAAAATAAAGGAGCAATGGAGGAGGGGGCTAGGGGTTGTTGAACGTGGCAGGCTGCCCTTCATCTGTTTCACCTTTCCAGGGTTGCAGACAGAAAAGATGCTGTAGTGTCGGTGTGTGAATGTAGACTTGTTTGTGTGTGCGCTTTTGCTCGTGGGGGTGGGGTATGTGGACGAGTGTGTGTGTGCGCGTGGACTTTGAGAGAGTTAGTCAGTGTCATGTTCACGTAGATCTTAAGATGTTCTCTAATTCCAGCGGGAGTATAGAGCTGGCTGATGTAGAGTGTTTCTGAAGAGCAACCGTGCATCGCTGCTAAGAAACCTGTCTGAATTATTGGGTGATGTTTTTGTCTCCGTTTTGTCTGGCATTCTCCAACAACATGGCTTTAAGAAAGTAAAAATAGACTTTATACAATTTAAGTTGCTTTTTAACAGTCGAGTAGGCTACAATCGTGTAATCTGTGTTACGAAATTAGGCAACGTTTGAATTGATGGTGTTTATAAATGGACAACGCCTCGTCTTGGCATAACGATGCCGTAGTAGTCGATGGAAGAACGAACTAGCCTGTGGTCCCATCTTACCAGCAATACGAGTGCTCAACATCGGCCTTTACGGGCCGAGACAACGCTCAACCATCCTTGTTAGACAGGGAACCAGGGATATGAAATAAACCAAAAATGAAACACCAGCAGAGTGAATAACAAAGGTGGGGTTGATGACTTTTTTACGTCATTGGCACACAACGGCACATAGATGTGGCTATATGGCTGTAGAGCCGTTCGGTGATTCCTTCCTACTGTTGAGCGTTCTGCAGTTGTGATTCAACCGACTTCACCTGAGAAGAGATTAAATGTGCTACATTGGTCCATCTATATGAGGAAATCAGAAGTACAGTACATTGCTGTACCTTTCTCTAGAATGTATAAAGTGTCCTATGGCCACTCACAGACACAGACATATCGTTCAAATCAGGTTTCAATGTGCTGAATGTTATATTGTTTTACTTCAGTGAGGAAATGAATCCAAGCGCTTGGGCAACAATGTATTGCTCCAGGTCCACCATGATTATATTTTTTTTACATCCATTGTTTTACTTAAAAATAAATAAATAAGTCTACCACTGATTTCTTGTGATTTTCTGAAGTAATGTCTGATTATACTGCACAATGGGTATGGCTAATAAAGTGCTCCGACCAACAATATCACCGAAACTTACCACAAGGTGGCTCTGTGGTACCGTTACTGAAACGCATTGGTAGCTGTCTATTGATTGACGACTCTAAAATATAGACCTTATTTGCTGCCCACCCTTTCCTGTTTTTGTACTGTAAGCATACACCGTCATTTAAAGTAAACCCTCACAGACATTAATCTGGCATTAACATGTCTTCTTTCCTTAGTGCGTGGGCCTAGGGATTGCACATATGATAGTACAAACACTTAACGTTGTTCATGTAGGCCTACCATCCTCAGTCACAACCCAGTCCTCGTCATCTTCCGTTTACTGTTTACTACTTTACTATTTGTGTAATAAATATATGGAGAACCAATGTTTTTATTTACAACCCCCAGGCTCGAGTGTGGGCCTTCTGCTTGTACAATGTGATCTAGTCGTCAGTAGACTTGACAGGGACTTCCTGTTTGGGAGACAGGGAGGAGGAGGCGGTGGTACGCAGCGCACAGGAATGCAACCTGGACGGTGCGTAACGGCACTCCCTTCAGCGCCAGGGCTGGCTGACGTCGAGGGAACTGACAAGACGGCACACGCTGCACCGGAGCTCCTTGGGGATTATCGTGTTCTCGGTGATCACGATACAGGCATTATGTTAAACATTGCAATATTTGAATTTATTTGCAATGTGCCATGTGTTATGTAAAGTGAAAGTAATCAGGACGATCAACAGTTGTTTGAACGGGAGCCGCCAGCGTAAGCCTATAGGTTACCTGATATGTATGCCTAAATTAAAACTGCTTAAAAGGCTACCAGATCTACATTTAGACTGCTTACATGCCCATGCGTCTCACTGTGATTCCCTGACTCGACAGTAGGAATATATCAAAATGGTCATTCTGCTTTACCTACTCCTTAGTTCAGTTCTGAACTTGGAACTCCCCAGTATCAAGCCAGCCTTAGGTTCGAGTGGGGGATGGTCTTGGCCTCCAACTGTAATAATGATAACTCATACAAGGAAGGAAGTAGGGATCAGGAAATTCCTAAATGTGAAACCAGAATCTGGGGTGTGTACTTTTTTTCCAAAGCATGATTGGAGATCTGACTCACTAGTCTCCACACTATAAGAATATGCATTGTCATGTTTGGTGGGGGACTATTTTCTTCTTCTTTTTTTACACGCAATGTTTTTCTTCCAAATATATTAAGAGATATGCAAATCTATATAAACTATAATGAAAATGCATCTTGGACTATACCAATTATGAATAAACGATCCCCCTCGTTGCATGGCTGACGTAGGAAGAAGCCCTTGCAGTGCCGTGACGCTGCTCCAAAGTCCAGAACCGCGTTCACACTTTCATTCGCTTTGATGAGTATTGTTGTCCCTTAACGTCGATGCTGGTTTCCATGGCTACGGTAGGGACATGCTGTAGGCTGCTTTGGGGGTAACCAGGAGCATTGTTGATGTGGTGTGTTTTTGTCTAGTGCATGAGCACCTATAGCCCTTCCGTCACGTCATGCATAAGGTGCTTCCCCCTCTGCGCGCTACTTAGCCCGGCGCATGTAACCCGCATCCTTCCTCCAGAGGTGCACTCGCTTGACTGCTGACGTACTGACATTTGTCAATAACTTAATAAACGAAGTTGTTTTGTTTGGGTTGATGGCATTTTCCTTGGTAATTATGCAAATGGTGCTGTGGTGGGAAGGATACGCTTGGTGTGCATTGAATATGACACAACAAGCGCGCCGTTGAAACGTAGTTGACTGATTTGCGTTCGCTGTAGACGAGGTGGACAAATGTAAGGTTGTGGGTGAAAGTTGAGGCATCGCAGTGAACGTGAGAATGATCACATATGAACTGCTGTGGGTGGTGTGTCTGCCACACGGAAACACACCCTGTTGGCAATGTCGTAATCTTTCGCCTTGCACTACATTTTACTTTGCCTTGGCTTGCCTTTGAAATCCCAATTTATGATCTACCATTTATCTACTGTAATGGAATTATTTGAAGAGGGCACAGTGGTTTATACAGGGCCAAATCTTTTTTTTTATATATATATAAAGCTTACAAACATATGTTTTGTCTCTTTTTGCCATTTCTGTAGTTTCACAAAATTAAAAATATTGCTCAATGCTAAATAATACCTCCTTTCACCCAGGTTTGTTGAAGTTAATCCAACCAGGACTGAAGCCATGTATTCACATTTGGTAGGCCACTACACCAATTATTGGTTGCCTACTGAGAAAGATATTGTCCCTGCAATTGGATATTATTGTATTTCAACTGATATGGAAATGCCCAAAGTAAGAATTGGGAATAGTTTCATAGCAGGGTGGGACTGCTGATCGGGTCTGTCGGGGCCACTCCCATGGACCCAAAGGAAAGGGCCCCTAGAAAGATGTGTCCTCATAAAGATCCTAGTCAACTTCCATAATAGGGGAGTTTGTTTTCATAATGGTTTTTTGTTTTTGTTGAGCACTAACAAGTTGAACTTTCAATTCAGCTAAATGACTTGAAGGTTTGGACTCAGAACTCAGTTTTGGACCCCTAAATGATTGGGTGCCAAATCGCGTTTTCTAGCTGGGACAGAAAGAAACATGTTGGACACATTTGCTTAAGCACTTAATGAAATGCGGGCATGGATCAAGTTGGGTTATTGGCAGTCCGGGCTTAGACTTTTCAAGCAAACGAAACCAAAATATTTCTCAACGCATCGGGAATAAATCGCTCAGATCTATTTAGAGAGAAACTGTACTCAGATCTAGTTTAAGAAGCGATTTCAAACTAGCTCGGATCAAGTTTGAGAAATAAATTACACAATATCAACAAACCCACATTCAAGAATGCCAAACCCTAAACAGAAAGATAGAATAAAGTAGTCTGATATTGCTAACATGACTTCCCTAAAAGTGTCTCCCATACAAATGATCAGTACACCGACACATAATGAATTACTATACGTTATCAACTGTGTTATTACGAATCCACCGCATTCATGGGCTATACATGACTAACGTTTTGGAGATGTTCTATGTAATTGGAGTAACCACACCTCAAAATGTACGTTGGGAGGGCTTTGGTGGCGCAAGGCCCTGGACACTGCCACTTGCAATGCAGTGACCACAAGTGACTTCTGCACGTCAGTGATGTCTCTGAGTAGTCATCCACAGCCAAATAGCAGAAGTGAACATAGATGTCGAAATCCTGGGCTCCCGCCACGCCGCATCGCACCCTGTGTCTCTTTACTGTATAGCTCAGGCGCTCCGTGTTCCCGTTACACCCCATGCTCCGGATATCCGCTTCTTCTGTCCACCAGCAGTCCTCATAGATTAAGCGGATTTTCATTGCAAGCAAAAAATAAATCACGCAATGTTTAAAGAAGTAATTAAGTCAAAATATGGGGGTTACTATTGTCACACCTTCTTAGTGTGACGGCGTCACACTAAGAATGTGTTGGGTGAGCCGATGGGTTGCATTTGTTAATGTAAATGATAGACAGGGAGGATCCTGTTTTATGATGTTAATTGTATAAATTGCATTATTATCTGGGGTTCAGTGTTATTAGCGTGAGAGAATGAGCTGTGAACACAAGAATATATTAACATAAATGGTAATGATATACATTGCATTCCAGGTGGGTTTTGCTGAGGAACAATGCAAATGGATCATTTTCACCAACCGACATGCATTTTGCGGGTGGTACGGCCCGTAAGGGAAATCGCGAAGTTTTGCAACAAAGTGACTTTGTTACAAACATTCCACGAGTAAAAGGCAAAGTACCAAAGAATGTAATTACTGAAGGGCTTGTGGTCGTTTGTGTTTGTGATTATGTTTGCTTGTTCACTGTTGACCTTACTGGCGAATAGAAAACAATGAAGGTAATATGTTGGAATGAATGCACCGACTGGCTTGCACCCAACGCAGGCACACACCTTCAAGTTGATCAGCATAGCAGTAGGCCATCTGTAATAACTCTTCAATAACTATCATATAACTATTTGAGGAAGAAAAAAAGGTTCGACTATGAAACATTATCTGTGTGCGTGTGTGTGTTACGTGAGAATGTGTGTGTGTCTCTTTCCTTATCGAACAGTTTTTTCAGAAAGTCAACTGACCCTAGGAGGGAGGGAGGGGGTGAGGGAGGGGGAGGGGAAGGGGAAGAGGGGGGGTGATGCAATGTTTTACGGACAGACACTGCCCATTGACGGTAAAACCTCCTCAAAGGGTTGGGCTAAACTTTCCAGAAAAAGAGGTCATCCGGTGTGGGAAATTCCTATTCTCCTGTCACAGTGTGATCCAGGAGCACGGACAGAGATGGACCCCATCGCAGATTGCTGGGTCATCCAAGAAAGGAGGTCCAGAATGTTAGTACTGATGCCAAGAGACAACCAACAATACATCAAACAAGCTAATTGCGTGGTTCTGATGCAACCACCATAAGAAATGCAGATTCATGAAAACTCAAAGGTTCAACAAATACTCAAATACAATACAAATACAAAAACTTTGGTTTTCATACTTGTACTGCAAACTGAATGGATACATAGCAGTTTATTTTCCTGGATGAGTTCAAAATGCTCTATTAACAGGGTGGGTGTAACCCTGAAACAGGAGGCTGTTGCTCAATATCTTCATCTTAGCTGTTCATTATGGGAAGTGTTGAGAAATCCACTGCACTCAAAATGTCAACTGTCTTTACAAGATGCAGGAATGAACTGCAGACATTTGCTCTTCTCTGTTTAGGGTTAGTAGTGCATGGCTTTCATGATTCATTTTGTGGAGGTTTTTTGTGGGACAATGGCTAAGAGTTTATAGTCATTTTAATTTAGTTAATAGCAGAATACATTACACTGTTGACCCCAGAGGAATGTGTATTTCGTTTGTGTTCAGCTACACACACATGTAGATTATGTTAATGTGTGTGAGCAGTGGTGTACATGTTGAACAGGCCCATATAGGTTAAGAAGTTCACAGTTAATAAGCTTTGCAGTTGATGAAATCCTCAGCTGAATACAATTGTTTTGGTTCTGTGAGGAAAGGATACTTTCCATTTGCTGTTTTCCTAGGACGTGTTGTGCAAAACCGGAAAGTTCTGAATGTTCAGCTGAAGCGAGCAAATTAGTTATATACGGTTAAAACCACACTGTGAGTAGAACGCAATCCAAAATCTGCCCATCCTCGTTGACTTATGAAGAATGGCGTGGGGAGTGTAGTTTGAGGCTAGTTATTGATTGATTTGTAGCAGAACCTTGAACCCCTTTCTGGTCCAGTGGACCCAGCACACTGTTGACAGAGCTGTGTGTTTAAGATAAAGCTAACAATTCTCGCATGCAGCCTGACATCGTATTTGTGCTGAACTCAGCAGAAGAATGTTCATAATTAGCTGGTGTAGTAAATGTGTATTAGTGCTATATATTATAGAGTCCTCTGTGCAAAAGGGGGTGAGACTGAGCATGTTCAACATAAAGACAGGCAGTATTAAGACCATACTCAGTAATACAGATCACCTAAGGTGCTTGTGTGGGTGGGGGTGTGGGTGGGGGTGGGGGTGTGTATCAATCAGAAAAAAAGGTCAGTGCTAACAACACGATTCAATGAGTTCCTGGGTCATTATGAGGCAATTGAACACCAGATGTCACATTATATTCCACAATTTTATTCATGGTCTTGTGTGCTGAATGTGTTTAAGTAACCATGATGCTTAAACTCTGTGTAATCTATTCATCTCCATGGGCTGGCAACAAATCCTTAAAACTCGGGCAAATATATCCACATAATCTCATGGACTTTAAATACAGTAACTGGTCTTCTTAAAATGATGTGCTGAAATCTTATAGGAAGTTATGCCTGCAGTATTGCAAAACTAACATAAAAGACGAAAATGCAAGATACATTTATAAAAAACAAAGTACAAATATGTTTTAATTTGATAAAATATAATATAAAATTAAAGCATTTAACCTTTTAATATTAAATAATTGTACATAGTAAGCCTATTTCATTCATTGCCGATACTGTTACAAAGAGTTGCATCATTTCACTGCAGTGCAACTCTTCCCTTGACAACCATAGCTCCAGATGAGAAAAAATTTATAAATTCACAATTAGCATGTAAAACCTTTTTACAGAAATACTGCATACATAGAAAAGCAATGCAATGTTATTTTTTATCTGTCATAAAGCATTTTGAATGATTTGCGCAATCAATGCACCCCACATTTGGACTCTACTCTCCCATTCTGTGTCCTTGTAAACTGGTGATGGCTGTTTTCACCTGTACGCGTACCATTTAAACACCTCTCCGTGTATTGCAGCCGGTTATTATCAGTCCATGAACAGTTTATTATCCGAGACATCGATACCCTTTCCAAAAGAAAGTAGATTTGCAGACAGTGGCAAAAGGTCACTAATGTTGTCCAGTGGCAGAGAGCAAATTACGGAGGGTACCCAGCTCTCTGGACAGCTGCTCCACGCGCTTCTGTAAACGGTCGTTCTCTGCGGCCAGTTCAAGCACTTTATGCTGCGTCTCCATATTACGCATTTTGGCTTTATCCCTGCTTTTCCTCACAGCAAGATTGTTCCTCTCTCGCCTAAGCTTATACTCTTCACTGTCCTTGTCGAGCCTTTTCTTTGATTTACCACTGGACATTTTCCCGTTGTGTGAAGGTGATCTGCTGTTACCTGACGGGGCAGGTGTGCCTGGCGGGCTGGAGCAAGTTGAAGACGCACTGGAAATGTTTCCGAGGCTGCCACTGGGAGTGGATTGGTAATTAAGATATGGCCTCATGTCGAAACCCGACGATCCACCGTCCATCTTTGCGTCTTCTTTGTCGTCGTTACTTTCGACAGCTTTGCAGCGGTTCTCCAGAAGTCCGGGGCTGTAAACTGTGTCCACACGCGTTTCTTGCAGATCAGGGTAACCGGGCGCGTACGCGGGTTCCCTGATGTTTCTCAAGTTACCGCACTGACTGGACTCCAGCTCGTTCACAAACGTGTAATTCTTGAAATTCTGGAAAGCCGCCGCTCGCTTTATTTTGCTTTCTACGAGAAAATCAGAGAACACGTCCCCCTGGTGATGCGCTTCGCCGTATGCCGCCAGCTGTTGACAGTGCACCGCGGGATCCAGGTACATGCAGAAATCCTTTGCCTTCTCGTGCTCGTCTATGCCCAGCTCCGTCATGGAGTCGCAGATTCTCCGAGGCCTATACGGGCTGCTGTTGCTGATGGGACTCACAGCACTGTTCCTAGCATGGAAAGCAAAGCTGTCCTCGTCGTATAAACCGGCCACTTCCATGGATCTTAACACCCTCCGGATGGCAGGAACATTTAGGGCAGGCGCCCGGAATAGTTCGAAGGAGCTGGAACAAGCACTTGTAACAACACTCAAGTGATTGGGTAGCCTCTTGTTTTTCGTACAGCCTACTTCGTTGGACGACTACAGATTTTGCGATATATTTTGCAATAGAAAGTTGCTGTGGTAATGTAATAGTGTGTATTGACAGCGCTCCTTGCCTGGACGACATTATATAGTGTTGGATACAAGGGGGGCGTGGCAAGGCGTGACGCATCGATAGTAATCTAGGACAAACGCTCTCAATTTATCTTGAGAGATTGTGGTTTCATCATTCATTGAACACGGAGAAGGTGTGTGTGTGTGTGTGTGTGTGTGTGTGTGTGTGTGTGTGTTGCACAACAGGATGTTTTGAAGTACATGACTGTTCAACGTCAAAGTTGTGTTTATGATTGTGGTCAATACGAAAGTCTACGTTGTTTTTAAATATTACACAGTCATATCTTGACTTCAGGTTAGCCCGTAAAAGGAAACGTGACATTTCACTCAGACGTAGGCTGAACGCAACAACGTTGGGAGATCCGAGTTGATGTTGAGATATGGCAATGCTGCCATCTTGTGGCATCGAGTCATTCTAATTATGGAGGATTTGTGGCTTAAATACGGAGGATAATTTCATTCCGAATGATCATAATAGCTTATGATAGAGGGGTTTCTCCTTAAGCTTACCGTTTGACAAGGAATGATCGTGCCACCAGAAAATGTACAAGTGACAATTAAACAGAAAAGGCCAAATGGTTGTTACGAGTCGAGGGGATTGAGGGGGTAACAGAAAGCCAACTCAAATAGTAAAGACACAGGATTGCACGAGTAAAGAAAGGGTTTATTGCAACAACAAAAATAGATCAAGCCTTTTTGCACCAAATGAAAGACCCCTCACCCCTACCAGCTTCCTTCAGGATGGGCCAAAGCTTAAAGGCTTGATCAGACAAAAAACGGTCTGCGCTAGCGCTTCCATTGTTTTCCTATGGGAAGAGCGTTTGCGCTATGGGCGCATAATTGTCAGAAATTGCCTCTAGCGCAGAGCGTTTTCTGCGCTCAAAGTTCAAATCCTTTCAACTTTGACCTTGTTTGCGCTGACCTTTTCAAAGAGCAACCAATACGATAACAGCTGTGTGTGACGGAGCCAGAGGCGACACAGAATGTTATGTTGTCAACATGTCGTCGTGGATCCTTAGCTCTCTGACCAAGTTGAATTCTCCTTTTTCAAGACGAGGCAACAACGTTTCATGCACCCAAACTTTTAAATACATCGTGTGTAATTTTTCCTTGTTGCCCATAAATGGTCGATGACGTGTACCTGCGCTGTACTTTGCCTCATCATGAGAAAGGGGGCTTAATGGAAGCACTAGCGCAAAGCGTTTTCTGCCCCGATCACGTGAAGGCAGCTTAACACATAAGGCCAAATATGGCAACAGGTAGAAACACCTAATGAAAACAGAAGAAATGACCAAATGGCCACGGTGGCAACAGGCAGGGACACAGAAACGTGAGAATCAGGCATGAGCTTGATGGAGCATCAGGGAGGGCCCAGGTGGCTTGGCCCTCGTTGGTTAACCTCAACCAATCAAACCAACTGGACTCCAAAACAGCCATATTTGTAGTCCTAAAATAAAGGACAGAGAGGAAAACAGAAACGGGGAAAAACGTATAATAATTTAATAACTAAATGCTGAACTGCCACTACCCCAGAGATAAGGCATCAGCCACCACATTGTCACATCCCTTTTCATACTTTATCTCGAGGTTGTAGTCCTGGACTATGAGAGCCCAGTGCAAGAGGCGATGGTTGTGGTTGTACATGCGGGACAGGAAGACCAGCGGGTTGTGATCTGTGTACACCACAACAGGCAACGGACTGGATCCCACATACACTTCAAAATGCTGCAAAGCCAGTAGCATAGCAAGAGTCTCCTCTTTAGTTAGTTATCAGGGGTAACAAATGCAGAGATATCAGCAACACGGCCAGTCAGAGGTACTTGCCAATATCCTTTTAGCAAATCTAGTTTGCTAACATAAGTGGCAGACCCAATATTATCTTTACAATCCTCCATGCATGACAAAGGGAACGAATCAGGAACAGCGTTGACCTTATGGTAATCTGTGCAAAATCTGGCAGTGCCGTGTGTTTTTGGCGCTAGAAGGCAAGGAGATAACTCCGTGAACTACAACTAGGTTTAGCCAAACCCTTTTTTAATAAGTACTCAACTTCCTGCCTCATCAGTTCCCTTTTGTGAAAATTAACCCTGTATGCATGTTGTTTGATAGGTGTAGCGGTCTTATCAATATCATGCTCCAACACAGATGTGAGAGATAGGGTATCCCCAAACAAAGTTGGGTAAACCTTAATCAAGTGCCCTACTTCCTCTTGTTGCTGTTCTGGCAAATGGGATAAGAAACTGGGCAGCCTCGACAACACCTCAGAGTTTGGTAATCTAGCACACTGTTTACCTGTGTTGCGCAACTCCAAGCCGTCCTCATCTCTGCCATCATGCCCTTAGCAGAGTCAGGAACAGCAGCAAACATTGCAACCGGAGAAATAGCGGGCCCTGCCATCTGATCTACCTGAGGGTTGACTCTTGAGTAGTGGCTCTTCAGCATGTTAATGTGACAGACAGGGACTGGCGTTTACAATCAGGAGTACAAACAACAGTCTGTTTCACTCAACTTCTTGGCTATTTCATAGGGACCAGAGAAATGGTCCCTCTCATCATAGTGGAGTGGAGAAGGAGAGATTGGCTTTCGCAATAGTGCAGGCCTGATGAAGGCGCTCTCTGAACTGACTGACAGTCTAATACCTTAGATGGTGCAGTTGGGCCAGAAGAACTAAACTGTTCTTTAAGAACCTTCAGAGGGCCTCAGAGAGTGTGACCAAAAACAGGTTCAGCTGGGCTGAAACCTAGCGATTCTTGCACTACTTCTCGGGCTGCAAATAAGACCATGGGAACTCCCTCATCCCAATCTCTCCCTGTATCAAGGCAGTATTTTCTAAGCATTGACTCTAAGGTCTGATGCCAGTGATCCAGCGCACCCTGTGTTTCAGGATGGTATGCACTGGACACTACATGTCTAATACCCAAAGTTGTTAACACTTGTTCAAATAGCCTGGACATGAAATTAGTGCCTTGGTCCGTCTGCACTACCTTAGGTAGTCCAAATGTACAGAAAAACGTCAAAGCTTTAATGACTTCAGGAGCAGTGATTTTGCGGAGCGGAATTGCCTCCGGAAAACGAGTGGCAACGTACATTATAGTGGATATAAACTGGTTGCCGGACTTGGCCTTTGGCAATGGACCAACACAATCCACTATTACATGCTCAAACGGTTCCCCCACAACTGGTGTTGGACAGAGAGGGGCAGGTGGAATGACCTGATTAGGCTTCCCTGTGAGCTGGCAGGTACTGCATCTACGGCAGACCCCAGGCCAAAATAGGGGTTTGAGTATCCGGCTGTAGCTTTTAGTTATCCCCAAATGTCCAGACAACGGGTGGTCATGAGCCAATGACAGAACCCGCTAGCGATAAACTGAAGGAACAACAATCTGATAAACAGCCCCCCAGTCACAATCCTCTACTGGCGCTGTTGGCCCTAAATTGGCCTGCCTAGTGCTATGGGATAACCATCTACGCATCAAAATCCCATTGTCAGTAAAGAATGAGTGCAATTTATTTCCCACACCCTCTGGGTCAAGAGTAGCCGAGAAACATTTAGTGAGGGTTGTATCTGCTTTTTGAGCAGCAATAAGGGCCTCCCAAAGTGTCAGGGGATCATGTCAGAGTTTCCTCCTCCGCTAAAATGGGTACATTTCTCCACCCGTTTCCGTGACTGTGAGCGGGTAACACTTGCAGAATAGACCTCAGGACAAGAGCGAAATACATCTGAAGAAGGATTGTCATCTGGAGTGTCCAAGACTTCCAGCACAGGCTTCACCTTGACCCCAGCCAAGTCGTTTCCCATAATGAAGTGAACACCCTTAATTGGTCATTCAGGGCGCACATATAAACCACTGACCAAATCAGATTGCACATGAATATGATGCAGGGGTGCTGGCACGAACCCCATTTGAATTCCCGGAACAATTGCACTGGAACCACAGGAGGATTCACTGGACAGGGGCAGGATGTCTGGAAGAATGAACGATTGAGAACCACCCGTATCCCACAGGATCTCCACGGGTCTCTGGTCCTTTGGATCACCCGTCAGTGAAACTAAACCCTTGAAAATAAAGGGTTTGAAACAAGGGTCAGGAACACACAGTACCTTGGAACGTGAGGCTTTAACTGTCTTAATCAGACTGACACCTCTTGGTTGCTCAGGGTTCTTAGCTGACTGATTCTTACGTTTCAAATCAAAGCACTCTGCGATCATGTGACCAGCCCTATGGCAGTAAGAGCATTCCTGCTCATTTCTTGGTCCTGCATGCCGCGAGTCATAATTATTTGGGCCAGAAGTCCTTGGAAAAAAACAACAATATAAGGCCCGAGGACGATTCATGTTTACCACTAAACACCGTCTTATGGGTCAATGTAAACTCATCGGTCAACGCCGCAGGGTGGACACTTCCTGTTCAATAAACCACCATCCGTTCTGGTTAACAGTTTTTAAATTCCTCCAAAAGAGCAAGTTCACGGAGTGAATCAAAATCAGAAGCATTGCTGGCTGTGCACCATCTATCAAAAAGAGTTCCCTTCTCCCTGGCGAACTCAAAAAAAGTTGAGCTAGCTCCCTAGCTCAACAAAAACGGAATGAAAGGCCACTCCACCAGCTTCCTGCAGGAAGCTTATTTAAATAAGCTTATTTAAATAAGCTTAACATATAAGGCCAAACATGGCAACATATAGAAACACCTAATGAAAACAGAATAAGTGACCAAATTGCCACAGTGGCAACAAACCACAGCACAAAGCACAGCTAACAGGCAGGGACACAAAAATGCCTGTGAGAATCAGGCATGAGCTTGATGGAGCATCAGGGAGGGCCCAGGTGGCTTGGCCCTCGTTGGTTAGCCTCAACCAATCAAACCAGCTGGACTCCAAAACAGCCATATTTGTAATCCTAAAATAAAGGACAGGGAGAGGAAAACAGAAAGGGGTGAAAACCAAAACCCCACAAATACATAGGAACGTAACAATGGTGATTTGAAATATAAAATGCAGTGATGAAATGGTATTTTGAAAACTAAAAGTTACACTGAAATCTCTCAAA
The DNA here is from genome assembly GCA_026745465.1 of Lota lota. Classification (NCBI taxonomy): domain Eukaryota; kingdom Metazoa; phylum Chordata; class Actinopteri; order Gadiformes; family Lotidae; genus Lota; species Lota lota. The sequence goes on along the minus strand of JACYXH010000319.1, from coordinate 354,190 downwards.
TGAAAAGTGAAATAAATCGTTAAAGCTAGTTAAAGTTAAAGTAGCTTTTTCAACTTTCGGTGACACATTTGTGTAACGTGTAATGTTTTTTAACGGACACCCCTAATATTGAGTGAGCTTGGGAGATGGCTTCTTCTTCTTTCAGGCTGATTGAATGATAGGCCTACTGAATTAAACATAACACTTGAGTCATCCAGTCAACGGGATGCCAAGCTCATATAGTTGGCTACATCCCTTTGACAGCCAAACATGTATTGACGTTGGCAAGTTTTTTCTGATATTACAAAATAAATGTATATGATATTGAGTGCATATACATTTACATTTAGGACAATTAGCAGACGCTTTTATCCAAAGCGACTTACAATAGGTACATTTGTCAGAAGAAAGATATAAGAGAGGGACGTAGATAATATGTGTGTATATATATTATAATACAACGTTAAAATAAGTGAGGTCTAACCAAGTTCCCAAATTACGTGCTCCAAATTACTATTACTGGAGAGGAACTTAAATTACATGGGTTTAGCGGCGGGAGGCAAGACAGGGACTAAGTTATTACTTATTACGACAGAGGGATATCCGTTTCCGTTACATGTTTTGGTTATTGCTTTATCAAAATTTTCGTCAAAATTCAATATTTATTTTCCTTGTCTTAGTTGTTTTTCTTGTGATGTTCTGGTTATTCTTGACTTTTAACTGACGTACACAGCTCTTAGAAGCAAGATACCGGAAATTGCGTAGCCGTAGACCGGGATAACGCTACAGCAGGATATTCTCTCAGCCTACGTAATGAAATGCAGTCTTTTTATGCACAACCCTATTGGCTATGAAGAATAGTTACATATCTTTTCCAAATCAACGATTGGTTGTTTTCTTCAGCGAGGTGAATGTTATTGGTTATGCCATGGTTCTGTAGGCTGAGTGCTTCGCGATTCTGTTGGTACTTGCTATGAGGAGAGATTGAGGGCTTGGTCGAGCTCTCTATGGTTTGGCCGAAGAAAAGTAGATAATGGCGAGACTAGTAAACGAAGATGGGTGTGGACCTGAATCACAGTCCTCGCTACATCCGGAGAAAGGAAGGACCGAGGCGAGATGGGGTCCACAACATGCAGGTGCTCGCGAACTTGCGGATTTATATTCGCCAGGTGAGCCAATTTCCTTCACAAAACCATGTTGCGTTATTACGTCCTCCCATGTATTGTCAAAAAGTGGCGTGACACTGCCTACATTTATACATAAGCCAATTACAGTTATACTAAATGAGCGATTGGTGTATTTATTGTATTTATAGTTGGGTAGTGTTAACGTTAGCAATAAGTGTAACGTTAGCAATAAGCTACACTTGTGATAACTTACTAGTTGAAATGGTATACCTCACTCGCTTATGGAATGATTGCCATTGGTCGCGACGTGTCTGTTCCACAACTTCCATACAGGAATAATGCGATGATACTGGGTTAAGTTAAAACCCGTATTCTTGTAGGTAGTGCAGTGCCTTCCTAATGTTTACCAGAAGCTGCATCTTTACCGAAGTCACAAGGGGCGCTGTTGCAATGATTCGTCACTGACAGAAATATGTGACTTGTGTGACTGCTCTATAAATGACATGGTTCTATCTAGAATCTAGATAGAACCATGCATCTATATTCTAGATGTTGTAGCCGAATCCCACTGCTGTCGAGTCCTATAACTTACGTTTGCTCTGTTTTTATTCACTTGATTACTTACTATTACTTACTTATTATTTACTCCTATTTAACAAAGTATATATGTGATTGTGTGGTCATTGTCTGGTGGTCTTAACTTCGTTGACTCAAGACACTGACCCCATGTAATATTCAAACCTCTCTGACAGGCAGGTATTTCCAACATGGCTGCCACTAGCTGTCATGGTAACAATGAGATACCTAATACAACTACAAGCCGAGCTCTGAGGACCTTAGCATCCGTGTTATTAGGCGTACCTCATCTTGACATCCATTATGCACACTATCTGATCTGGTCTTTGAACCTTGAAATACTTAAGATCCAGTAGCGAATACCTACATTTACTGAGATTTCTATATTAACCACTACATTTGAAAAGAGGATAATTTCTTACTCAAAAGCAAAGCAGTAACCACAACTGACATTTTACTTGATTCTAATGCATTTGCTATAATACAAATATTTATAATAACTTTAATTTATTAATCACCTTTCAAGGGTCCCAAGGACGACATATGTAGCACACCAACAAAACTAAATTAAACCGGAATAGAAAATATGATAGCCAAGATTGCAGAGGATGGTAGACATGTTTTGCTTTATATTTTCAAGGTAAAAGACGCCAGGAATGGATAAGTGTCGTCCTCTGCTTCTTTCTAATGGCCTTCAACCTCATGCACCTCCTTGCTAATTTCCACTTTGGCCATCTGTGGTTCATCCTGTTGGGCGTTGGTAAGTACACATCATTCGGCCATTTAAGATGACACCGCTTGTGCTGTGTACCATAAAATCTGCCTGGCTGTGATCATATGATTTTAATGTGTGCTTGTGCTGTTATTCACCTATCGAATTTGTACTTTCAGTCTTAGGAATACTAACGGCGGACTTTGCATCAGGCCTTGTTCACTGGGGAGCTGATACATGGGGATCTGTAGAACTCCCCATATTTGGAAAGGTAAATCTCAATTTAGTTCGCTTTCACTCAGAACCAATACAACTGAAAAGTTATATCGCTATTTTCCACGATCCAAAAACCCACTTGCCCACAAGCTACAGCCCAGATCCAAGCAATGAATCTACCCCGGTATGTTGTTGGGTCGCTTTCCACACAGGGTATTATACAAACACAAGGTTATGATGTGTATGAGCCACTTTGGGCTCCTTCACCCTTTTTTCCAAAGATTTCCGGGAACCATTATTGACTTTCGGTCACTCTTGTGGAAAAGCAACTGGCTTTTTTTGTATTTGTGATGGTTTTTTGTTTGTTTTACTGGACCTTTCTATTCTCTTTTCCAGGCCTTTATAAGACCATTTAGGGAGCACCATATTGATCCCACCGGCATCACTCGTCATGACTTCATTGAGACCAATGGGGATAATTGTATGCTGACCATTGTTCCTCTAGCAAGTATGGCCGTCAGCTTCCTCACTCTGTCCCCTGGTGAGCTACTACTAATCACGCAGACTGTTGTACGCAAAATGGTTGGCGTCTGGCATCTTCCCCTGTTTATTGTATCTTTTAATAAATTCTCTCTCTCTCGATTCTAGCGGAGGTGTACCACAACTACCCCTGGTACTGCTATGTGTTTGCAATCGCCATCTTTGTGACCCTCACCAACCAGATCCACAAGTGGTCGCACACATACTTTGGCCTGCCTGGTTGGGTGGTGTTTCTGCAGGACTGCCACATCATCCTTCCTCGAAAGCACCACCGCATCCACCATGTCTCTCCGCACGAGACATACTTCTGCATCACAACAGGTGTGTGGTTATTAACCAGCACTGTGCACAACATGTCCTTTGTTCACTAGGATGTGAATGAGACTGGCTGAGAACGACATGGTGGTTCTCTTATTGGTGGTTCTAGTTTGTACGAAGACAATGAGTGATCTGGGATAACAAGAATAGAGGTTGCTTGGTTACGATAATCATTGAGGCTTGTCTTTCCAGGATGGCTCAACTATCCTCTAGAGAGGCTAGGCTTCTGGCGCCACCTGGAGGATCTCATCCAGAGTGCGACGGGAGTGAAGCCTCGGGCGGATGACTTGAAATGGGCGCATAAAGTTAACTAACGATGCGGGCCTACCACACGCTACCTCAGAACACAATGGCCTGTACCAAACATCTCCTCTTCTTTATTTTGTTTGCCTAACGTAAGCTGTAATCGATTGAAAGAAAGCTTGACCACAAATATTCAAAGCCAGAAGAGCTTGATTGATTGATTCATCTGAGGGATTTTGCCATTACTAATTGTGACGACTCCACAACCCAGCAAGCTCCACAACGCCAGTCAAATCCAAGCGTCAGTCGAGCTACTCATGCTTGTTAAACATGATAACAATGTTACATCTTTGCTTTAATTAATCATGTTATCAGTAAACGGCATGTTCAATAAGCTTTCTCTGGAAGCTCTGATATGAGTTTGATTTAAAAAAGAAATATATATATATTGCTCTGCAGTGAGATATTTTGGGATAAATCAGTTACATTGATATTTAAAATAACGAGTTATATCCTCACAGCTTTCTCTACTGAACAGCTTTCAATGTGATAGCACCATTTTATACTTAAATGTATGCACAAAAACAGGTTGTTATGTCTGTATAACTTTATTTCTTCACAGGATACACAATTGCCTTCATTTTAACTTGAATAATACCCTTGGAACCATTGCTATCTATTTTGAGGATGATGTTTCTTAGAAATGCCTTTTATTAATGCTTTTTCCAATCGGTTATTCTTCTGGTAAACTCGGCTGCCACCATGGAGGCTCATGTCTTTTTATTCAGCAGCCTTAAATACCACAGATGCAGTAATTGAGTATACATTTTTTTTGCAACCCCCTGGGGATGCCTTTGCTAAGATTCCCAAAGGACTTTGTTGATTGCAAAAACCTGAGGAAAAAAGAAGAATGAAAATGGTCATGGATAAAAACACTTCTCCGGAAATGTATACTTAATCATAACCATCCTGTTGATTAGTTAGATGATTGATATGATTATTTATTATTATATATATATATATATATATATATAATGTTTCTAATGGGAGCAGAACTCCTGGCTGTTGAGTGGGGTTTACCAGATTGAACGGGGTATCTTCTTGAGAATTTTAGCAAACGTCAACATTTATTTATGATGGAAACTATTTTGTTTAAAAGACGATAGCTTTTTATGATCGGATGTTTCTGCTTTTGAATCCTTTTTACTTGATATTTTTGTAACGATTCAAAGTAGTTAATCTAATTACTGTTAAGTAGCCTAAATACTACTTGTCAAGGATACTCGATTTTTGAAGGGCAGTTAAGTGTGCTATGTGTTGATATGATGTTTAAAGGTTGACATTTTGTGTCACTGCATTAAGAGTCTGAAGTCATAGTTCAATGTGGAATCTTGCAATTTCATGCACTGCTCATCTAAATAGTACATATTTATTTAACTGTGTGCTTGATTTTCAACATGGAATATTAACGCATTCCTAAATTTGGTATTCAAACACAGCTTTGGCTGTATAAAAGGCCTACTTTTAGTTAGTCAATTATTTAAGGAGAGGTTAAGCAATTTGCATTAATCGAACACTTATTTATAGAAATACGAATACAAAAGTAGGTTTTTAAGGTATTAAAGAGATTAAACGATTTTAAAGTAAAAAAAAAGAAAAACTTTATGTAGTAACTAGTATCTGCTTCCCTGAGAAGGAACCCCTACAATTTGCTGTCAAATAGCGTCATTTAATTGAATCCTTTCTGTCTTGTAGTGCATATACTGCTGATGTTTGAAAGGGAGAAGTAATCTTAAGTGGGGTTATTGCAATGCATTTTTATTACAGATATATGCAAAAATAAAATATAAGATTAAATTTTTCCTTAGGGCTGTTTGCTTACTGCTTCAATATATTGGATTTTCATTAGTATATTAGTGAATAGTCTTAACGCTTATTAAATCCGTTTTGCTATGAACGTTACTTTTAATTAAATTGCCTTATCATTTTCTTAATTAGGTATTCACAGTGTATCGGTGTATACCTATTGTTATTGTAGGGCTTATTATTATTATTGATTACTTGCAATCGTTGCACGCAATTAAGGAAGCACTTCACTCCACTCACTGCTTGCTTTAGTTTCTCTACTTCGCAAACCATCGATGTGAGGTAATGATTGAATTATATGTCATAACGAATGCCATGATGCCTTTTTGTTGTCTTCCATTTGGGAGACGTACAATGTGTATATTAAAGGATTTATAAAGAAATGTTACAAAAACGGAATAAACCTTAACATACAATTGCTGCGTATGACCCCTTGTTTTTATTTATGTTTTTACAAATATTCTAGCAAAGTATTTGGCTGAGCAATAGCTATAATGTGGATTACACATTTTACGTGAATTAGCAAATATGACTTGTCCGTCTTGATTTAACCCAAGACAATGAAAAGGGAGTGGGACTAGCATAGTGCACCTCAAGTCAATTCTTTTTTTTCAGCGAGGTGCACCCATGGATGTAAAATAGAGGGTGCATCATTCTGCTGCAAGAACTATACTGTTGATAAAGTTACGTGCGCGCTCACGCTATCAAGCGACAAGATGGCGGTCGCCGCCGGATCAGGTAAAACATTGAGACGAGAAAAATGTTCACACAGATATGTTGTCAAATAACCCATTTAGAAATAACCAAGTGTATATGTATGCAAGTCTCGATGCTGGTACTGGTCCTTTGAAAATTCAAGTGATAACTATTGTTTTTTAATGATAGTTTGCTACACGTTAACGCTTGCTATTGGATTGTAGCCTATGCTTATGAAGCTAACATAGGGTAGACTTACATTTTCATACTAAGCTAGCTAGCTTAGCTCATGCAACGCTAACTATACGGATCCGGCCAGTGGTTTGAAATGGAATGAATGTATTCAGAAGACAGTTACTTAGTTCGGCAGTGTTGAATTAAACGCTAGCATACAACGTCGCAATATGTTTAGTAACGCAGCAATTTTCTGAAACGTTCACGTATGTGCTTAACGTTATTGCAGTGTCACGTAGGCTACCACCACGGGGTAGTCTACCTGGGTGTACTATATACCCTATTCATATACGATTTTATATATATACACTATATACCCTATTTGCGTTATCTTACGCCGACCATCTATACTAACCATTATTATCACTATTGCTTGGTCTGGGAATTACTTGATCATGCATTTCACGATGGACCCATACACCCATGGCCAAGTTTGGGGGCTGCCAGTTGGATAAAAACAGAAGCACGTCAGTAAGGGTTTAGTCATGTTAATGAAAACCATCGTGTACAGCAGGCCATAGCCCTATGCTATTGCCAAATACCTCGGGGAGATATTCGTACATTGGTCCACCTCGTGCTGTAAAATCTTACCAAAATGAAGCATCACAAACATATCCGTGTAACGTTAGGCCGTGCTTGATCAAGTTGTACCATACCAGCCAACATTACGTTACGATGTAATTTCCGGTAGATCTTTCTCCATTCGTTTTTTGTTTTTTTAATTATGTTGCTAGCAGGCCCATTACCAATGTATTGAGCCAATAACTTGTGCAGGCGAATAAAATGACCCCCAACGCTATATGAAACGTTTAAGATGTTTAAAATGTGTATTTTTTTCTCTAGGACAATCAACCAAACCTAACAACCCTGAATGGGTGGCTACCACTCTACCAATATTAACGTTGTTGTCACTGAGGTTATCCGATTGACCCACATGCCTAAAATGGTTGCTGGGAATGTTTTCAGGAACTCCCAGCCATTACACAGAAGTAAAGAAACAGGGAATGCATAGTATATTTGCTGATATGATATGTGCTACAAATGTAGCATTTGGAATGTTTGGAAACAAATACCAAGATTGATATCCAAAATAAGAAAAGAAAAAAAATCCATCCGTACTTCATTTTGTTAGCACATACAATTACTGTACAGCATACATTGGTGGATTAATTTTGGGCCACACCCTTTTTTTGGGTCTATGAAACAAAGCTTTTTTTGTTGTGATGGGGCCTGAGTCACTATTGGCCTTTTTCCATTGGCACTTTTGGCCATGCCAATCCATGCTGTGCTGATAGGCGTTAACATTACCAGTTTAAACGCGCCAAGCTGTGCCGAGTCGCGCCCGAGATTAACCATCTCCGGAGTTGGGCCAAAGGATGCTCTTCCCGCCTCCAAGCAGGCTGCTGTGACGTCAGCAGCCTGCTTGCTGTTCTGAGGGAGAAGTTGCCTCTCAAATTGTAGTAATATAGACCTTTCTAACACTAACACTATGATGCACTAACTGTGCGTCTCTTGTGAATGTGGCAGCTTGGTTTGTTATTATTTGTTGGTTCCTATAACTTCAAAAGCCTAGTAAAAAAAGGGTGATGAAGGTTAGATAGAAGCGCACCGCGTGATTTTAGTTTGACGATATTCGCTTGCAAAAAACAAAATAGCTTGTTGAAATAACACATTTCTTAGATTGCTGATAATGATATTCAACATGCTTTTTACCTAATATCAGGGACATAGAAAAATATGTATGAAACATTGTCCTGAGTGTAACATGATGTCCCTGATATTGACATCATGTGGCACTCAGGACAATGTTTCATACATATTTTTCTATGTGTAAACAAGACGAGTCTGAAATAAATCTGCTCTCAATGAGCTATTGAGATCAGGAAGCAAAATAGGGGGAATATTGAACGTCAAACTGAATTCATCATCGCGGATATAATTGTGTTCCTTCTGTCTGAAACAAACCAAATACATTAAATGTCTTAACTTAAACGAATCAATCTAATTTAGGTTGGCTATAATAAAGAACTAAAAAGAATAAGTGTGTGTGTTGTGTCATCGACTCAAGACAAGCGAGTCATCAGTTGAAGGCACACCTTCATGCCGGTTGCCCTGTTGTAATGGAGATGCAAATCCCAGCCGTGCTGGGCTGCCCCACCGAGTAGAGCCAGCCCACTATAGTATAATCCCTATGCATGTTGGGGAAAAAAATTGACCATTGAAGTCAGTGGTCCGGGATTTCCGTTCTCCATGACATCAATGGTCCAACTTCTTCAGTTGGACTGCACATTTCTTTTTGAGGAATGGGAACAATTCATGTTCCAGGCCGCAATTATTTGCTGTACAACACGATAATGAATCGGTGCTCTCATATTAGAAACGATATAGCCGAACGTGGCAGGCCCCTGGTGACAGTCCCCTGAATGTTATGGTACGGCATGGCGCTAGCCCAAAACCAAGGTCAAGATATTACAATTATGCAGTGTAATAATAATGCAGTGTACTGTATATATAAATAAAAACCATAAATCTATTATTTGTTTCATTTAAAATACAATTTGAAAAATAAATACAAGAATGACTTCAACTTAAGAAAGTTAACTTTCCTAACTAATATGAACTAGTCACAAATAAAAAGTTTCATTGATTAGCCCTTTTATGAGAACAAAGAATCGCAATATTTGCTTTAATCTTAAAATACCATTGAAATAAAGGGGAAGCTTAACTTCCATGTAAACCAACAGCTGTAGTTCTTGGGGCAGCTGTCTAGTCAACTGAAAGTTGACGCCAATGCAGCAGTGCTAGATTCATTTGCGAACTAGTGCTTGCTCATACATAACCTACGCATGTTGCATGTTAAAGTATTTTATGTCAATTTTTCATGGGCAACCACTTTTACCACTAACTAGTGCACAACAAACATTGGCTAAAAATTTGACTGGATCTTCTTGGTTTTTCTAACCAGGAAGGTTTCATTGCAGAAGATAATGTCGATTTATTCAGGAAAAATAGCCTGATTCAATATTTTTTTGCATTGTTTAAAACAGTCACCTAGCCGTCCTTCAGAACTACTAACTTGAGCGATGTATTTTTTCAAAAACAAACATGTTTATCGACGGCTCAACCAATGATGTTAAAGACCCTGTACATGCTCAATACCATCCTTACAAGCAAGTCTGCTTTGCTGCTGCTTATTATTTTGCCATAGGGCAGTGTGATCTATAGCAATTTTGAGCCTCCTGAAAATATTTTAGTTGAGGGTTGTTTGAGTGGTTAGGGCCTGCGAGACCGTCACAGGTATCCCAAGCCTATGAGGGATAGAGCTCAACTGTAAATATCCCTCATTGTTGCTCTGATTTATAGTATATGTGCTTTAAATGTTAGATTTAGATGGAATCATAGCTAGACTGTGGAGTGAACATGTATATGACGTCGTATTAAATCATTGAGATTATGCATGTGATGACCACACCTTTTATTTTATTTTTATGCTGCTTTCTTGGCTACACCCATGAAATATATTTTTGATCTGAATGAGACCTGCCTGGTAAAATACATTTCTTCTTCCCCCAATATTACAAAATAGAGAGTACTTGCAACAAAATATTGAAGCATTTCAATTAAAATCAAACACACAAATACAGATCTGTATTTGTCCTTTGGTACAGCAGACACAAATCCTGCCGAAGTGTCACAGTGCTGGTGTGGTTCCCATTGTGTCGGATGATCCCTGCCTACAATATGCCACTGATGAAAGCAAAACACAGCCTGTATTGTTTTACTTTGTGTGGCAACACATTCAAACAAACTTGGCTTTTCTAAAAACGAACCATATTTCTGTAGCATATCCGTGAGTGAGGGGTAAAGAATGTTGTGTACAAATAAAAATGTTATTTTCTCTATATAAATACCAAGTGGCAATTACTCAAAGTGCCATGCATAGTAAGTTATGTATTTTGGAATGTGTTCTTGTGGGCAACGGCAAGACAAATCTGTTTAAAAACATGTTTTGTGTCCTTAACAGTCGTTAAAGTTCCCCGAAACTTCCGGCTGCTGGAAGAGCTGGAGGAAGGCCAGAAAGGAGTAGGAGATGGAACTGTCAGCTGGGGTCTGGAGGATGACGAGGACATGACCTTAACAAGATGGAGAGGCATGATCATCGGACCTCCAAGGGTGAGCGGCAATATTCTCCCCTCAACCACCTCAAGGGCCTTCTTTGAAGGAGTGCTGTGTTAACATCCTCTGGTCTTCTGTCTTTTAGATGAGCTCACCAAGTTGGAATTGCAACACGTTATTTAATTTATCTTTTTATATTGCATGCGTGAGCAAAACTCCTGAGTACAACCTAAGCACATGTATACTGTTGACCAACTTTATCAATTGGATTTATTTGACATGAAGCACAAGCTGAGAGAACCAGCTCTGGACATTTCACAATAGTCTTACACAGCGCCAGTTTAAGCCTTTCCTTACTGCAATAAAGTGTGTGTGTGTGTGTGTGTGTGTGTGTGTGTGTGTGTGTGTGTGTGTGTGTGTGTGTGTGTGTGTGTGTGTGTGTGTGTGTGTGTGTGTGTGTGTGTGTGTGTGTGTGTGTGTGTGTGTGTGTGTGTGTGTGTGTGTGTGTGTGTGTGTGTGTGTGTGTTTTAACCACAGACAATCTATGAGAATAGGATGTACAGTCTCAAGGTCGAATGTGGTCCCCGATACCCCGAGACTCCGCCGTTTGTCAGATTTGTGACAAAGATAAACTTGAATGGTGTGGACAACTCAAACGGTGTGGTGAGTAAAGTTTCTGGTTGCTTCTCTACTGCTCTGCACCGGAACACCAAGTAATGACAGAGCTTGCAGCATATTTGTAAAAAGGATTAGGTTGCACAGTACAAGTACAACATAATGTGGGCTGCAACAAATTATTATTTTCATAGTCAATCAAATTATTTATTATATAAAAATAAATGCTGGCTAGCCCATACCTCTTTTTGTTTACAAGAAGCTTACTTTGGACACTCCCAAAATCCCCCCGCTCACGTCACCCAGCCGAGCCACGCTAGTTCCCGTCACACAGCTGCACAACAAGTTGGAATGGACAGAACTGTTACGTTTTAAGAATTCTGAAAGTATCCTGCCTGCTAACTGGGCCTCTTACACATTGCGACTTTAATTTATTAATCATTCTATAAACGCTCATAAATAATAGCAAATGCTGTCACAAGCTACCAAAGTCCAAAGTGTTATCTCAGGGTTCCCATGCATAATGGGAAACATGGAAAATGTCCAAATTGATCAAATGTCCTGGGAAAGTGACGCTACAAAAGATATTACATGTTTGTGTGGACTCCTTTTTAGTCGCCAACTTAAAGTTGGGTTAACTTGCAATGCTTTTTGAGGAGATACTCGGATGAGATGTAAGTAGGGGTGGGCGATATGCTAAAGATACCACATTACGTTTTCTTTAAAGGTAGGATCACGATCCATCATCTTGATGTTTTTCATGTTGGTTTTACATCGATTTTGCAAGTTACTAAACAGTCCAACCAAACCAAGGTAACAAAACATAATTTTGACATGGTTTAGCATTGGTTTCAAAAGGTAAACGACAACACACAAGTAAAGTGCACTCTTGGTAGGTAGTTTATTCAACACAGATCTTCAGCAGAACCAGTCTATTCACTTTCTGCTTTAATATGCTCAAATAAGGTTCTGAAGTGCAGCTAGACCATGAATCACTTGTTGTAGCAAAAAAACGTTTAGATGTTTAGAATTTTGTGTTGAGACTTGTACGGAGTACACGGCCATGTGGGAAACAATTTGTTGCTGGGTATCAAGTCAACAATTTTGAGCAATCTTTTGAAACCCTAATTTTACAAAAGGAATTGTGGGCCATATAAAATTCAACAAATAGCGTTTGCTAAAGAGTTAACTATCAGGCCTGGCTGTCAACCGCCTTAATAAGGAATCGTTCTGTTAAATCCAGACACGGCTCAATATTATTTTTTCCGTTCTGAATGAATACAGGACGCGATGTGGTCCGTGTTTCACTGCTTCATAAAGCGCCGTGAGAGAGAGGGAGGGGAATTGGCATACCTTAAAAAAAAAAAAAGCCCTAGAAGGATGACCATGGTCATTTATTTAATTAGATGATGCATGATCAGTTGTCTTTTTGCATGGAGCAGTGTCTTGCATTATGTTGTGCCTTTTTAAACGACATTGTGCGTCCTTCTGAATGGCATATTTGAATAAGTAAACATACTAATATATTTTATAGCGCTTAAACAGCTATAGTGTTAATAGGATAGTTTGGATGCATTAAGGTCAGCTTTTACAGTTTTGTCGTTACATTTCTTTACAGGTTGACAAGCAAGCTGTGTCCGCACTCGCAAAGTGGCAGATCTCCTACACTATCCGGACGGTGCTGCAGGACCTGAGACGGCTTATGTTGTGCAAGGAAAACATAAAGCTCCCTCAGCCCCCCGAGAACCAAATCTACACCAACTGAGGCAGAGCTGCTCTCGCTTCCACTGTTTCTCACCACCCACTCCCCCCTCTCCCAGCTTTATGGTTTGCATTCATCTATCTTCCCCCGTCCACCTCTGTGTCACGTCAAGCCCCCTGCCAGCACCTGTGCACACACATACATGGCAGCAAAACATAACATATATATATATATAAAATGACAAATACACATTAGAATATGCGCCAAACAGCATAGATATACAAACTCAAGTCATTCTTCATGAAAGCCATCATCATCATGTCTTGGTCCCTCTCATCACTGGAGTTCTGCTTGGAGCAGGTTTGACTAGGCAGGCAGGAGTCTCAGTCCACCCCAGATGTGATCATTTGAATACTGTACATCTTACTAATCTTTTTTTTTTTTTAATTGTTATTTGTTATAAATTCCGATTGTACAATAACATAAATAATATTATTGTGTGTATATCTTGTGTGTTGCCTTTTTGTAACCCGGTCAACACAATTGTGCATAGTATCAACAATATAATTTGGGGTCACTTCCAAGTATCTAGTGAAAAGACTAATTTGATCAGGGTCCCATATGGAGACTTGTGTAATTGGCCGGTGTCTAAGTGCTGGTTCTGGCTACTGCTGTGCATACGTATTGACTTCTGTTGGCCAGATACATGGGACGTGCATGTGTGCGTAACGCTAGGTGCCTATAGAGGAAACGGTGACTCAAGTGGTACACTTAAGTAAACAAAAGTGGCGCAGAAGTAATGCATTTGTATTCTTTTTTTTGGGGGGTCAAAGTTCCCACAAACTGGTAATAATTAGGCTATCCTAAAGATTACATGTTTTTTATTTGAACTGAAATTAAAATTGCATTCCATCTATTATTGGTTCAACAAAAAAATTATTAAAAAAATTATACCAGTAAATACCCCACTTTTTTTGTGGGGAAGAAAATGGAAGCAGCTACCTCTTTTGGTCTTTGTTTGGTCCGCTCAGACATCTGACTTGTGGAAATATGTTCTTTAGCACTTGTTTGTTTTTACTTCTTCGCCCTCCATGTGAGTCATAAGTATGATGCTAGATGTCTTTGGTTGAGGTTAGACCGCTGAATAGGTTTTGTGGATTTAAGGTACACCCTTCACGCTCCAGAAAGGAGGTGTCTGGAATTGACCGTGACTTGCCTTATGTACAGTGTTCACATATCTTCTGTTCTGACCTTGAGTGATCTTTCCAAGACATTGGGGGAACTTAAGTCATGTAAGCACTCCTTTGCCAGCCAATGGATTTCAGATTGAATTTCAAATGTAGCTGGGCATTTAGATTGGCGTTAGCGGCACTTTTTATACCTGGTGGGTTAAGACCTCTATTTGTGCAATTCTTTGATTAGGCCTGTGTGTAGTCGACGTGGATTTGTTTCCCCCACAGTATAGAGGAGTTGCCATGACAAAATTGAACTATTTTGTTTTCAACATCCATATTACTCAAATAGAAATAAAAGCTGCTCAGAGTTCATCACATCTTGGTAATGTTAATTTTCCAGTTCAACTTCGACATTTTAGAAGGTGTTATCTTGCAGTTCAACAGGGAGATGTCTACTTCAGGACAGGTAACAGTCCAAGGAAGAACCGAATTAGCTCTTCAGACTTCAACACATGACTACACTAAGTGGATGACACTTGATGTATATATTTCTCCCTGTCCTTATTCGACGTAGTTTATTAAATATAACATGCTATTCAGGCCAAAAATGTCTGTTAAGACCAACTTCTAAAGTAAATTCTTTCTTCGAGAGCGACATTTAGCAACCTATAGAGGGCAACATTGTCTCCCGTGTAGGTGAAGTAAACATCCCATAACGTGTAAAAACACGCACGAATACGTAACGGGGATCTTAGTTCTCGGCGACATTTCAACAAACGCACACAAAGGGTTAAATGTCCACAAAAAGCCGGTCCACTGAAACGGACTGCTGGACTGGCCTTTGGCCTACCCACAATGCACGCACACACGAGGAGAAAGCCCCACGCCCTACAAGATGACCGCCTTATGATCAGGAGATCCCGAGACCTCCGACGTGTAAGTACATTAATAATTACAAAAAATTAAGTAAAGAACTGCTTGTGTTTACATCCTGGCTTTAAGGAGGAAAATAAAGATTGTTTTATCTTTGCTTGAAGTGAACACGGTTCTACACTTGTGGACATATGGAATCCAAACCCAATTAAATTAAATGTTTTGTGAATTGTATGCAATTGCATAATGTATTTTAAGTCTTGCAACACTGCAAGCTCTACGTTTACCTCGTGACCATTGACGTAAATATTGGGTGTTAGCGTTATCATGAGACTGATAGCTCATGTGTGAGTGTCAGGGAAGTGAGATCAGTCAGCTGAATAAAACGTGCTCTACATATCCTGCTTTTAACTCCTTCAGTAAGTAAGGCATTGGTGAAGTATATGTATGGCTCCTCGTTTCTTGTCCTTCCTACTATACATAGGCTATTCTATATCTAGTATGTTTTGGAGCCTACTTCATTTGCCTCGAAATAATGTGAATATCCATGGTTTATATTTTATGTAATGGTTTTTGGCACAATGTTTCTATTTGTTTTCCTCTAATAATCTTTAAGTAGATTGACTTTTGTTCATGTAGAAGTATGATGTAACACTATTATGTTTGACCTCTTTGGTTATGTCAATTAACAGAAGTTGACCATTGCTTGGAGGGATTTCTTTCTGCCATAAAAGGCCATAAAAAACAGATACAACCACACAGCCCAATGGCTCTACTTGTCCACCTCCTGGCCTGTGCCTTTGGCATGGGCTCCTGGCTGGCGGTGAATGGCCTGTGGGTGGAGCTGCCTCTCATCGTCAACACGCTCCCTGAGGGATGGGACCTCCCGTCCTACCTGACCGTTATCATACAGCTGGCGAACGTGGGCCCTCTGCTGGTCACTCTCATGCACAAGCTGCGCCCGGGCTACCTCAAAGAGACCGTGGTCATCTACGCCATCCTCACCATCGGTGTGCTGGCCTGCGTCCTCCTCGCCTTCTTCTGGCACGTCACCACCGTGGTGGCCGGGGCGCCGCACAGCACTGCCTTCTTCATCATCACCTTCTTCCTCTCCCTGGTGGACTGCACGTCCTCCGTTACCTTCCTGCCCTTCATGGTGGGGCTTCCCGCCAAGTACGTCACCACCTACTTCATCGGGGAAGGTCTGAGTGGCTTTGTCCCCGGGCTGGTGGCACTGGCGCAGGGTGTTGGCATGGCATCGTGTGTCAACACGACCCGCAACGCCACTCAGAACCTGGCAGGGGGAGGGGACTCGTGGACGCTTCAGACCCAGTACCTTCCTCCTAACTTTTCCCCGGAGGTTTTCTTCTCCTTCCTGGCGGCCACGATGTGCGTGAGTCTGGCTGCGTTCTGTGCTCTAAAAAGACTTCCTCCGATTTTCCTTGAGCTGGCCACCGAGACCCTGGTACCAGACCTCAGTGCGTCTGCCTCTACCGGGCTGGACAACCCTGGCCTGGAGCCTGACCGGGGGCCCCTCCAGCACGAGACCGAGGAGACGAACCGGAACGAACCTGTGGTGGCCAAGTTGAACTTCTCCGTGCACCAGTTGGGCTTCATTTACTTCCTGGTGGTCTGGGTGAACTTGGCCGCCAACGGCCTGCTGCCCTCTGTACAGACATACTCCTGCATCCCTTACGGCAACCTGGCCTATCACCTCTCGGCCGCCCTGGCATCTGTGGCCAACCCAGTGGCCTGCATAGTCGCCATGTTTTTTCCAAATAGGTAAATATGCTGTGTTCAGCCAATCCGTCATCAGATACCTATCTCATCAATAAAGTTATGAATAGACATTGCTAGCAATAATCCCGTGGTCCGACAGTTGATGTGGCAAAGGGCAATCAAATTATACCTTTTTAAAGGAAATCTATATTATATAATGCATCTTTGTTTGCTGTTTTCCAATCTAGAAGCCTGAGGATCATATGATTATAATGTTTGACCTGTGTGGTTTCCAGGTCACTGCTCTTCCTGGGTGTGCTGGGAGTTCTGGGCACAGCATTTGGAAGCTACAACATGGCCATGGCCGCGCTCAGCCCCTGTCCACTGCTACAGAACTCTGCAGTGGGCCTGGCCATTATTGTGAGGATACACTGTGTGCCTTGAATGAGTAGGCTACTTAATAAAGACTCACCCACTGGCTTTATCAGTGATAGACTGGAAGCAAAGGTCCCATCTTATATATGGAGCAACATTGCAGCAATAGTGTAATTATATATCCAGGATAAGATATGTTGCTATACGTTTAGATTTTTATAACCAAGTTAATATTGCATTATATAGTTTAATATGGTATTCATTAAAATACACATTTTTAAAGAATAAACTGAAAAACATGCGTTTGTCATGATAAATGACAAACGCGTTAAAGGATTATGGGTGAAACATTATTAAAGAGAAAAGCCAGACTTGCATAAGTACATTTGATATGCATAATTTATAAATGTTTTCATTGTAATCCCCAGGTTCTCTCATGGGTCTTCTTCACTGGAACATTTTGTTACGTGAAGGTAATGATAGGCGTCATCCTTAGAGACAAGAGTCACAGCGCCCTCGTATGGTGTGGAGCTGCATCTCAATTGGGATCCCTGGTTGGCTCCGTCACTATGTTTCCACTGGTCAACACCTACAAGTTGTTCAAGTCAGGAGACTACTGCAACACCAAGTGCCCTCTATGACGTTAACATCATGACGTTTACCTGTGAGGTGCAACAATGCTCAATCATAGATGTCTGCTCAATGCTCACAAATAAGACACCATTTGATTACACTTTAATCAAACGAAGACTAATTTCGAGGAAATGTACTGGCTAATATAAATATTTGTGTTTTCAATGGGTACAAACCCAGCTACGACAACTGGTCGTTGAAGAAATCGAAATGTCATTATTTCCTACAATGTAATGTGAAATGACATCGCTCAAGATGGTTCTTTGCCGAGAAGGGGGGATTTCCACTAGATGGCGCACATATACCTTTGAATCAAAGACTTGACTATTCACAAAGAAGACTGGTATTAATCAGGATTTTATTTGACCAACCAACTGTGCTTTAATATATCTTGTTTGTTATCCACGTTGTAACGATACTTTATTTGAGACATCGCATCATTCTTGTTGAGATTAGAAAATCTCAACCGTTTTTCTTTAACGGAGGTTTTATTACTAAATACCAGAGGGGCTCAAGCCCACGGGACACATGCTAGCTGTATGCAATCTTACCTCCTGCAGCGAGGGCAACATCAAGGACTTGTGGCAGAGAGAGCGACAGGATGGAACTATTGAAGATGGGAGTCTCAGCCTTCTTCTTGCCTCTGGAATAGAAGAGCCCCAAGTATTCACTCCTTTCCTACATTTGTAGTTCCTTGAAATGCAGACTTTGTAATGTTCACTGAAATGCTCACGTCAATACAATGATGAGCGATAATCTAGTTTTTTTTTAACACATAACGAGAATTCAGGGGAAAAGAGGATGCAACGGTGACCCTAATCGGGGGGGGAAACTATACAGTAGGAAGACAATCCCAAAGGCCTGTGATACTTCTCAACGATGCTGCTGCTGCACATCCCCTGAGGAGGGGCAAAGGGACGCTAGTGGGCCATGGGAACCAGAGAGTGGTTCCTCATCAGCAGCTGTTGGCACTCCCTACCCCCCTGACCCCTCAGACGGGACCATGAGGAGGATGCAGGGTTGTGGGGGGTGGGGGGAGAAAGGGGTCCCCAGGCCTGCCTCTGTAGGGAAGCACAGAGGGGAGGGTTCTAATTACCCACACTCAAAGGGGGGCATTGGGCTGTTGCCTCTGCTGCTGGTCACTTGGGGGTTTCCCTGACCCCAACACTGAGTAAAAAAAAAAAGGAGGAAGGAAATCAAATGGGCCCACAATTAGCTCGGTATAGCCTGAAGGACCAATAATGTGTCGTGTAGCAGCACAGATGTGACTTCTTTATTCTGATTAGTTGAAACTGCGGGGCAGTATAAATTGTACTTCAAATGACAGCAGTCTGGTTAATGCAATCAGAACAGATTGATTGATCTTTACGTGATAATAGGAAATATATGAAGAAGAATATCACAGGCCTTGCTCTTTATTGTCCCATCAGTCTCTCTTCCTCGATGTACAGAGCATTTTTAACGACGCGCGACAAGCCCATGTAAGACGCTTCACTTGCTCCACGCATTTCAATTCAGCACTTCTTGTTGTCAGATGACCTTGAACTATTGGTGTAAAAAAAAAAAAAAAAGCAATTCTTTATCCCAACCATCATTAGCTAAAATTCCTTGATGGGTCTGGGGGGCTTTTGTGTCAAGGCGATGACGGGACAAAGAACAGTGTATCATTTCTGCAGGGTTTTGTGTGTCAGATGGTCCCATGGTTCCTCCAGCTGGCCAGGAGGGGCTGTGGCCACCTGGATTCTGTGCTCTGGTCCTGTGAGATCCTGCAGTCTCCTCTGCCATGTGAAGCCTGCACTTACTACGCCACAGAGTGATCCATCTGCTCAGGACGACCCAGAGAGCAGCCCCCCCTCCCAGCCCTTCCCCTGTCCCCCTGCAATGTGTCACATAGGAAGGAGGTTTTATACCCTTGCTTTAATGGCGAATGAGAATAAGAAATCCAAAGAACCATGACGCAATAAATGTATGGAGCCGAGCCGTAGCTGCTGAACAGACAGATCACCTGGATGGATGTCCTGGATGCACAGCAGCGTTACTCGGTGACATTGTGTGGTCGCCGGCTGTGCCGAGCTTGTCTGCTGAAGCAACAAGCTCACTCACTGAGTGAGCCTGTTAGAAGCGACAGCAGCGCACTGCAAAAGCATCATAACTGAATGCGCTCGGGAGAGAAGATAAAGATTTATCCTCTGAATGGATCAACAGGGCTTTCAGAGAGTGCGGAAACGCACTTGAGTATATCTGGCAGGGACGGCAGAATTTGGCAGCTTATTTTTCAGGTGAACAGCTTGTGGGCAAGCAATTGCTGAAGCATGGATGCCATTCAGATACAGGAAGGAGGCAACGCACAGACAGCCCCTCGCGGTCCTCCCTCACTCGCATTATTTTCCACACATACTCCCATTTAATGAATTCTGTCCCATTTATTTCAAATTGGACGTGACAGCCCTCTGTCACTTCCTCGCGCCGTCTCCCGCGGCAGCACACGGGCCCCACTTCTCGTTTTCTATCAGCAGGTATTGATGTTGCTTTAATGAAGTGCCCATCGCTCCACCCTCGGAGGAGAGACAAGTCTGTCAGCATATGTAAATGCTCTCTGGCTGTCATTGTTGCAGTGGGGTTCAGCATGGGTCAGCATGGATTCCCCCTCTGGGAACCCTTTGTTCTGGGGCCCGACTGTGCAACATGAGTGGACCAATTACAGCGCGGCACAGCAGGGAAGGGGGCTGTGGGAGGGGGGGGGGGGGGGGGGGGGGGGGTGCAAACTTGTAACACTGCTGTAGTGAGCTAATTATTACCTCAAGATCAGCAGTGCAGAGCGTGAATTGTCATGCGTTTGGTTTTTGTTGGGTTTGGTTTATTCGTTTCTGCTTTCATAATATGCAATAAAATGCATTGTTGCTGCAGTACACATTTTTTGTTTGCTCATATATATATTTTATTATTATTTTTACTATTTGGGATAAAGGTCGGCTTCATAGTCAATCATGACCAGTCACTGACTAGTTAAATCCCAGTGGTTCTCCTTTAAATTGTCAATGCAAAAGCAATTTACAGACCACTGACTGCCAGCACAATAACCTTGATATAGTGTCAAGAAATGATTCATGGAAATGTGCACTGCCTTCTCTCAGCTGAGACTGGACCAGGGCTGCTGGGGATGTTGATACAAAGCCAACATGGCCAGACAACCAGAATATTTGCATACATTATATTGCATATTGTAAAAACACGCAATGGGGTTTTTGTTCCAGCACACCTTCTAGCACCATGTCCACCACGAATACAAAGGCTGAAACTTTTCAAGATTATTTTTTCTTTGCCTAATGGGGTTGGGTGAATTTGAGCAACCAAAATGATTTCAACCTCGTTGGAACACACGCCGTGGAATGACAAAAAATGAGTTTACGGCATAATATCATCACACCTCCTTGCATGCATATTGTGGCCCACATCACCTACAATATGCCGCTCCCCTTTTTGCTAGCTGGTCCACTATCCCTCTCGTTCATCTCCTGTATCCCACCCCCACTGACCTAGGACAGCTGCTACGAGCTACCAGTGCCCCCCTTTGTGTGTGGGGCCAGTCAAGTGGAAAATGGCTGCGACCGAGAGAGCCCACTTCAGAGAGCCATCATGCTTTGAAGGGGCATGATGGCCTTTGACAGCCACAGTGTTAACACGGAATCCACACAAACACGGCACTGCTATTATCGTGTTTACTAAAGCAGGGGGTAAAAAAGACCAGAGGACCCGAGTGCGGCGGGTTTTGGCCCCTGTTTGACGCCAGCGGTGGCAGGCTCTCTGAACCGCGCTAGGCCTGGTGGAGAAAGGAGAGATCAGGGTTACTTACAGCCGGGTGCCGAGGATTCTATTTCAACGTGTCACTTATGCTCTGAGCAAACGAGCCACCGAAGTCAAGGTCCCAGGATGGACACTATATGAGGTTGTGGCGGCACCATTGCTATGTTACTC
>JACYXH010000319.1:300000-327500 GCA_026745465.1 Lota lota | reverse complement strand
TGTCCCAGAGAGCAGGCAATGTAGCGACATCCTTCCTAGACAATACGACAGAATCTGGAAGACGGCATAACAAGGCTCCTTGTTGTAAATCCTATTGAATCCATTTCCCACACCAATTCTCTTTCCTTCTACTGAAGAGTTGATGGAGGAATGGTCAATGTACAGCTTGCCTTGCATGCATTTACCCGAGTGTGGTTGCCGGTTACCTAAAACACAATGATCCCCTTCCTCATTTGTAAACTGTAGCGCTGATCAACAGCGATGTAATGGTGGAGATTAAGTTACACCGTGGACTTGGAACATCAAACAATAAAAAACTCCCTCTTCGATTGAGAATTCAAACAGGTGTCAACCTGAATCCTCAGAGACTAAAATGAATGACAGGCTACTGGGCCGTAAATAGCAGGGCAGACGATGGAAGATTGGCCATATGTCCACTGTATGTCTGGGTGCCAGCTAGCCAGCTAACACTGGCTCTGTACGAGACAGCACTCTTTGGGGAGCATCCCAGTAAAAGATCCTGAGGGACCGATTCAACCAAAACACTCAATTTAAGCAATTTCCACAAGTTTGACAGTGGATTTCTCTACTCCTGAGCTTTGGATACACATGTGCGATTAAGTGTGCGGTGTCACTGCTGCTAACCGATTAGCTGACAAGCAAGATGTGTTGGGAATGGAGAACGGTGGTGGTTAGCACACATGCTAACGCAGTGGGAATGAGTGAAAGGGGAAAGTGGTGTTCATTTGAACTCCATATTTCTGCACCTCATTAGCCCTCTTCATATCCCCTCAATACCTATTCACCACCAAGAGAGTGCCAGGCCTCCAGTGTGTGTGTCTGTGTGTGTGTGTGTGTGTGTGTGTGTGTGTTTGTGTGTGTGAGTTTGTGTGTTACTGTACTGGGAGCGTGTGTGTGCATGAGTGTGTGTGTGAGTGTCGGGCAAGGGTAGGGAACTCTCCAAGGAACACACAGCTCCATCTGGGCCAAAGTAATTGGTCTGCTATTCATATGCAGCGATGTAATGGCCCGGAGCTATTCATACAGTCATACATGAACTAGTTACACTGAGGACAATCAAAAGATGACTTGACCCCAATGTCACCATTTGTTCAAGAGACACTGTGTTGGGAGACACAGTGGAGAAATGTAACCCTGGCAGTAGGAGCAAGGAGACAGGAAGTAACCTTCATGGGGCAGGAAATCCCCTTTCTAACCACCACACAACATAATCCTCGTCGCCTCGTACTTACAAGTGTGTGCAGTATTTGGCTTTGAACACATCAAAAATGAAGTATGCAATGTGTCAGATGTTTCCGGTGTTTGGAGAGAAAAGGGAATCAGAAGAGGAAGAGTCTGTCCTTCACTCTCTGGATGAAGGACTCCAGCCTGGTCGGCTGTGGGCTGAAAGGTGTGCTGGAGAGGAATCATCAATTACACTGGCAGCTTACCTTGAGTTATTATCCTCTTAGAAATAATTACATTAAAGAAGTGAAGTGGTTCCAGAGCAAAACCATAATAACGTGCGTCCAGGAACACACACGCAATCATCACACACACACACACACACACACCATATGCACACACAATATTTACACCTACACATTTTCTCTTGTCTACCAATAGAAAATACAATGAATCAATCCTATCCATTTCACCATTATTGGACCTTTACCTCTCACAGATACACAAATGCGATCCCTCACTATGGACAATGTAATGAATCTAACACAAACACTCTCCCTCTCTCTCTCTCTCTCTCTCTCTCTCTCTCTCTCTCTCTCTCTCCTCTCTCTCTCTCCCTCTCTCTCTCTCTCTCTCTCTCTCTCTCTCTCTCTCTCTCTCTCTCTCTCTCTCTCTCCTCTCTCTCTCTCTCTCTCTCTCTCTCTCGCTCTCTCTCTCTCTCTCTGTAAACACAACCCGTCGCTGTCTCCCATCTTATAGAAACACAGCATATTATCCCCCCCCCCCCCTCCCGTGTAATGAAAGGAAGCTTCCTACATCATCGGCTCATTCCTCAACAAGACGAATGCGACCGTCGTGGCATTTGGAGACGAACGGCTTCCTCGGCTTGGAGAGGGTTTATTTATCAGTGGTTTGAAGTGGTGTCTGGGTCGTAAGCACGGCGGTGCGCCGGTACTGCTGCTACTGATTATTCAGAGTGAAGAGGACCTGCCAGCCCATTACCGCCCAGCCCCCGCCTCGCCCCGGCCCTGTTCGCTCTCACCCCCCCCCCCCCCCCCCCCCCTCCCCGTGTGTAGTCTGTCAGGGCTTGTCAACCGCCACGCCATTCATTCATGCATTCATTCAAGCTCAACAAGCAGTGTGTGTCCTCATCCTCAGTCACTTATTCTCTGTCCCGTGCTATCTCTTCCTCCTAATGCCCCGCCTCCCGCTCTCCCTTTCTGTCTCTCTCTCTCTCTCTCTGTTTCACTCTCTCCACACTGCTTCAAAATTAGCTACCGGTGTCTAGTAGGGGCTCGCCTCCCTACCTCCCTCCCCCGCCCCTCATCCCTCCCTCACTCCAACCTCCAAAGACCCCTCCCCCCCACCAACACCACCACCCACTGCCCAGCCTGCTTGGTCCTGATGAGCCATTGTGCGATTCAAGCAGATGGATGGGGAACAAAGGGGGGGGAGAAGAGGGGCCCCCTCTGCCTGCCTCCCCCCCCCCCGCCCCTGCCCCTCCCCAACCCTCTCCTTGTATCACGGCCAACCAGGCTCTGGGTAATCTTCTCAAGCTTTCACGGCGGAGCAATGAATAACCTTCGCATCCTCCCTTCGACCCGGGCCTGTAGCCTCACCCCCCCCCCCCCCCCCCACCCCCCCAACCAACCCCCCACCCCCTCCCCCCCACCCCCCACCCCTGGTCTTATCTTGCCCGCTGCAGGCTCACCCAGGGCCCCGGGGGCCTCCTGGATAGCATCTCTCTCCCTCGCCGGCTACACATCGTCTCTGTCCTCAGCACCCAATCATGTCCATGCGTGTGTTTTTTTGCTTCTTTTTGTTTTGTTCTTGGGGCGTGTTACACAGCATGGAGATTAATTGGGGCTATGGCTGACTGACATCTGGTCCAGCCTTCATAAAAGCCTGGGTCTTTGAGGTCCGTGGGCTTGATAATGAGGTGGATATAAGTTAATTTTTTCTCATCAACAGAGCATTCAGCTAAGCGCTTCAAATACGCTTTCAACACTCAAACGGGAATAGCTCTGGGAATCACGTTGTTTATTTTGGACCGTTTATGGAACCAGTTACAGACATTTTTATCTGCTAGATTCAGCATGAAAAGCAAGCACTTCAGACCAGAAATGATTACCACTTATTCCAAAGTAGAAAGTCTAAGATTGCTCATACTGTATCATAAGTAATTAAATGACCATTATTTTTAGTCATCACAATCTTAGTAAGTGTAGCTTTGCCCAAGTACCCGACTCTGACGTTCTTCAGTCCTCTTTCCTGGACATTCAGTCCGCACTGTGTGGAAAACAAGGTTTCACAAAGACTGTGAACTACATTTCCACTGCTGTTGCCCTGCCGTGACCAGTTCACCTGCACTTTTTGTAGGAATAGCAAAACCATTCCACAGCTCCCATGCAAGGTCCTGTTAAAATATTAAGGATGTACTTAAGTGCTATTTGGCCAAGTGTCATTTAGGCTGAAGGGCTCTCCATCTACAAAAGACGTCTTCAAGTGACTGGATGAGAGCTACTGCTGAACCACAGAGGAATACACAGGTGTTGAATAATTTACTTCATATGAAACATTCATGTTTTTGTCCCATATACTACTACCAAGTTTAACTACGACTTATACTAAAGTAATACATTGAATACAACCGTATATGTAATAGTACTTTGGGGATTTTAACATTTAGATGAATAATACTTCCCGAAAAAGTTAACATTCAGAAACATAATTTAAATGACTGTTGTTGCTCCTGGCGATATGCTAGTATTGACACTCATTTACATAATAGCACAATATTATGCATATGCATAACATAGAGACAGAGGGCTAATGCAGAAGAAAGATAAACCATTACCTGAACTTCATCCTCCCGGGGGAAAATCTCCTTCAACAAAGAAAATCATGTAATCTAACACTGGAATGAAGAAACTAAAGAAACCAATTCATCTCATTAGGAGGGTTGATAGCTGTTGATTTACGTTACATATACAGGCCTGTTTTGTGCATTGTGTAATAGCTTGTCTGTGCTACACTATTCAACCAATTTAAATGATGCAATGGCTTTGCAAAGGGATTTTGGTTCCACTGATATAGTCAAGAAATTAAATTGATATATCTTGTTTAGAAATCAGTTAAATAATAACTCCAACTGTCACTGAGCATGACCTGTCAGATTGCAATGTGTTTGTCATATAGGGACAGCTATAAAGTTCAAAGTATCAGTTATATTATTGTATTGTAACAGTGTTTCAATGACTGCAAACAAGCCACATTAGACCACCCATCTGCCACACCACAGCAACTTCAACTACACATTCAGAGATTGTGAAATGCAACAGAAGAGTAAATAATATAATATTATCAAGGCTGCATTTACACTGTGAGAAATTGGCAAACGACATTAAAGACTGATCATAGTTTCAAGCGTGCTCCAAGTCATATTCATATTGTGTGATATGTTCTGTAAAAAATCGCCTTGTGATAAACAAGGCTATTTTTGTGACTGATTGTTTTAGCTGCCAAGCGAGCTCCCAGTTGTTGTGTAGGGTATAACAGAAGCAGCAGGTTTATTGATATTTAAAAGACAGTGAAGAGCTTGGGTAGCGGTGCTTATTTTTATCTAGAAAGGCTTTGCTGGAACATCAGCCGTCTCCTCGCGGCTCATGTTAGCTACAGGAAGGCTGTTTATGCACCATCACTCCTTTGTTCTTCCATGGTGCTTGATCAGATTCTGAGCTACACCTCTGCTGACGGAGGTGACCTGTTGTGCGGAGATGTGCGTGTTTGCTCTTTTTATTTGGCTCTGCATCTACTGCACCACCCCCCACCTCCACATGCTACAGGCAAATATTCATTACTAAGTAGCCTCTGGCGACTGTCATATGCAGACAATGGACTGGAGACAACAACAGTATATGCAACACACAGGGGAAGCTTCCCACTGCACTTGTAGTCACGCCATATAGCAGCTAGCATGGAAAATGGGGAAGAAAGGAAATGAGACTCGCATATGTTCCCCGAGTGAGAGTTGTGTGTGCGTTGTGTGGTGTTGTGGATAAGCCTCCTTATGCCACTTGGAAATCACTGCAAATGAGCATGTCTGAGAAACGAAACACCTTGCACAGACTCTTGCATTTTAATTTCGGGGGCATCTGTGACCAGTCCGTCATATTCCTTAACCCCCCCAGGGGATGGACCCCCCCCCCCCCCCACCCCCACCCACCACCCCTCCCAAACCTATCTTCAGTAGAGCCCCCAAACCCATCGAGGGAGGCGGGTGCGACTGGGAGGAGGGGGTGGTGAGGGGGAGGGGTGGGGCACATTTGATTGATGATGGTGTGAATTAAGCAGAAAGAGATAGAGAGAATCCTTTTATCAGGCCAGAAACACGAGTGGATTAAAATGTAGTTGTACAACCCCTCTGTATTATGCGGCCGCCTGGACGCCTATCACCGGCGAGCAGAAGCCAGGAGCAGAGTCACCCTTTATTACTGCCCCCCCTCCCCAGACACACACACACACACACACACACACACAACCCCATTGGATCACAAAAGAAATAGGAATAAATACATTCTGTCGCAAATGCATGTAAACATCATATCCATATCCTTGTCGTAATAATTCTCATAAACAAAACACAACTAGAAAGAAAGATAAAATCTCAACATGGCCAACTTAAATGTATTCCGTTTTTTCATTTGGGCAAGAAAAAAGCTTGTATTAGGGAAAATATATCACACACATTTCAAACGTATTCCTTGATAAAATCTACTACTTACAGTGCAGTCGAATAAACCCGAGGAAATAACAGAATTTCTCAGATGAACCGGTTTTGTTATTGGCGACATGACGTTGATGTATCTGCCTTACAAGCTAGCAGGAACGCCATGCCGTACAACATCCTGCCAAATAGGCGCCCTTACTCATCTTTAACCAGCGTGGTGGAGGGAGCCCTGACACACCCTGTCCAGCTCCACCAGCCACGTAGCGCCCCACCACTGTGTGGGCTACCCCTGTGTGTCCAGCTCCACCAGCCACGTAGCGCCCCACCACTGTGTGGGCTACCCCTGTGTGTCCAGCTCCACCAGCCACGTAGCGCCCCACCACTGTGTGGGCTACCCCTGTGTGTCCAGCTCCACCAGCCACGTAGCGCCCCACCACTGTGTGGGCTACCCCTGTGTGTCCAGCTCCACCAGCCACGTAGCGCCCCACCACTGTGTGGGCTACCCCTGTGTGTCCAGCTCCACCAGCCACGTAGCGCCCCACCACTGTGTGGGCTACCCCTGTGTGTCCAGCTCCACCAGCCATGTAGCGCCCCACCACTGTGTGGGCTACCCCTGTGTGTCCAGCTCCACCAGCCACGTAGCGCCCCACCACTGTGTGGGCTACCCCTGTGTGTCCAGCTCCACCAGCCACGTAGCGCCCCACCACTGTGTGGGCTACCCCTGTGTGTCCAGCTCCACCAGCCACGTAGCGCCCCACCACTGTGTGGGCTACCCCTGTGTGTCCAGCTCCACCAGCCACGTAGCGCCCCACCACTGTGTGGGCTACCCCTGTGTGTCCAGCTCCACCAGCCACGTAGCGCCCCACCACTGTGTGGGCTACCCCTGTGTGTCCAGCTCCACCAGCCACGTAGCGCCCCACCACTGTGTGGGCTACCCCTGTGTGTCCAGCTCCACCAGCCACGTAGCGCCCCACCACTGTGTGGGCTACCCCTGTGTGTCCAGCTCCACCAGCCACGTAGCGCCCCACCACTGTGTGGGCTACCCCTGTGTGTCCAGCTCCACCAGCCACGTAGCGCCCCACCACTGTGTGGGCTACCCCTGTGTGTCCAGCTCCACCAGCCACGTAGCGCCCCACCACTGTGTGGGCTACCCCTGTGTGTCCAGCTCCACCAGCCACGTAGCGCCCCACCACTGTGTGGGCTACCCCTGTGTGTCCAGCTCCACCAGCCACGTAGCGCCCCACCACTGTGTGGGCTACCCCTGTGTGTCCAGCTCCACCAGCCACGTAGCGCCCCACCACTGTGTGGGCTACCCCTGTGTGTCCAGCTCCACCAGCCATGTAGCGCCCCACCACTGTGTGGGCTACCCCTGTGTGTCCAGCTCCACCAGCCATGTAGCGCCCCACCACTGTGTGGGCTACCCCTGTGTGTCCAGCTCCACCAGCCACGTAGCGCCCCACCACTGTGTGGGCTACCCCTGTGTGTCTGTGTCCCACTTTGTGGCGGCTCTGCTCGTGTTTTGTGTCACTGCATTATTTATCACCTCCTTTCCTAACCCCTACTCCTGCTCATCACCTACTCCTAGGGGGAAGGGGGGGGAGGGGCAGGTGAGAGTTTAGCTGTTTAGTTTAACACATCACCCCCCTCCCCCCTCAAACCCCTAGACCTGGTTCCACAATGACAAGACCCCACCAAGTGATAAATGCAATTAGTGGGAAATATGCAATCACGGAGCCCCCCGTCCACATTCTCTCACGCGGCCTGACAAGGACAATTTGTCAACGAGACCCCAGTGGCATCTCCCTTGCTCGGACAGGGACCTGCGGGGGGCCCGTTGGCCCCGCCCCCTGTGAGACGCCCTGCGGGGGGCCCGTTGGCCCCGCCCCCTGTGAGACGCCCTGCGGGGGGCCCGTTGGCCCCGCCCCCTGTGAGACGCCCTGCGGGGGGCCCGTTGGCCCCGCCCCCTGTGAGACGCCCTGCGGGGGGCCCGTTGGCCCCGCCCCCTGTGAGACGCCCTGCGGGGGGCCCGTTGGCCCCCGCCCCCTGTGAGACGCCCTGCGGGGGGCCCGTTGGCCCCGCCCCCTGTGAGACGCCCTGCGGGGGGCCCGTTGGCCCCGCCCCCTGTGAGACGCCCTGCGGGGGGCCCGTTGTCCCCGCCCCCTGTGAGACGCCCTGCGGGGGTGCAGGATGGCCCCGTGGCCCCTGGCCGTGTGGAAGGAAGACGGATCGCCCGGGAACCCCGAAACAAGGTTCGATCATGGCGGAACGAACACAAACCCTTTGTCTTTGACCGCTTGTTTCCGTCACATGTCCCCCAGCGGGCCCGTCCGCTCGCAGAACCCCCGCAGCCGCGCCGCTTCCGAAGGAGGGTAAAGGTCACGGCGACCGGGGACGCAGATCCAAAGGGAGCATCAAGGGAGCATGTCGTTAAGAGACGCTCGCGCCCGGGATTTAGACGGCGAGAGATGACAGCGGTCTGACATGACGTGTGGGTCGAGGGGGAGGGGGGGGAGGGGGGAGCGCTGTGGGCACCTTTGTCCCCCTGTTTGAATGGACGTGATAGATAGAAGTAGAGCGACCGGGGGCCACGGACCGTGACAATCTGAGTCCTGACCTGGTTTTCACCGTAGTCATCATAAAACCCAGCGGCCACGGGCTCCCGGGGACGTGTAACAACATCAGGCCTGGTGTAATGCACCGTCTCTCACTGTGTGTGTGTAACAACATCAGGCCTGGTGTAATGCACCGTCTCTCACTGTGTGTGTGTAACAACATCAGGCCTGGTGTGATTCACCGTCTCTCACTGTGTGTGTGTAACAACATCAGGCCTGGTGTGATTCACCGTCTCTCACTGTGTGTGTGTCACAACATCAGGCCTGGTGTAATGCACCGTCTCTCACTGTGTGTGTGTAACAACATCAGGCCTGGTGTAATTCACCGTCTCTCACTGTGTGTGTGTAACAACATCAGGCCTGGTGTAATTCACCGTCTCTCACTGTGTGTGTGTAACAACATCAGGCCTGGTGTGATTCACCGTCTCTCACTGTGTGTGTGTAACAACATCAGGCCTGGTGTAATTCACCGTCTCTCACTGTGTGTGTGTAACAACATCAGGCCTGGTGTAATTCACCGTCTCTCACTGTGTGTGTGTAACAACATCAGGCCTGGTTTAATTCACCGTCTCTCACTGTGTGTGTGTAACAACATCAGGCCTGGTGTGATTCACCGTCTCTCACTGTGTGTGTGTAACAACATCAGGCCTGGTGTGATTCACCGTCTCTCACTGTGTGTGTGTAACAACATCAGGCCTGGTGTGATTCACCGTCTCTCACTGTGTGTGTGTAACAACATCAGGCCTGGTGTAATTCACGGTCTCTCACTGTGTGTGTGTAACAACATCAGGCCTGGTGTAATTCACCGTCTCTCACTGTGTGTGTGTAACAACATCAGGCCTGGTGTGATTCACCGTCTCTCACTGTGTGTGTGTAACAACATCAGGCCTGGTGTAATTCACCGTCTCTCACTGTGTGTGCGAGTGTGTGTCTATGTGTGTGTGTTGTGTGTATGTAAGTATCAGTGTGCTTATGGGCGTGGGAGCGTGCCTGCATGTGTATGTATGTATATGTGTGTATGGGTGCATATGTGTGTATATGTGTCTGTGGGTGTGGGTGTGTGTGTGTGTGTGGGGGGGGGGGGGGGGGGTCAATTTAGCAAAACCCATTACATTTGCCTTATAACTTGCTCCCACCCGGACTATGTGTGTGTATGTGTGTGCATGTGCATGGGTGTGTGTGTGAGAGGGTGTGGGGGTGGGGGGGGGGCTCAGGTGACTACTGTCCCCACACCACCCCCCCTCCCACCCTCCCCTTAATGGAGTTCCAGTGATAAGAACAGGTCTGTTTATTAGCCACGTGCGGTCAGGCGTGGCGGGAACAGCTGAGCAGTAGGCAGGTGTGTGTGTGGTGGGGGGGGGGGGGGGGGGGGGCACCGCTGGCGGCCCTCGCCGTTCATTTCACGCACGTTATCGTCACACAAGCTGTGTTGGAGAAAGGAGGTCACCGGGTGCAACCAGGCAATACCGCTACTGCTGAACCAATGGGGTTTCACCACCTCAGAGCCAGAGCCACAGTGGCGTGTGTGTGTGTGTGTGTGTGTGTGTGTGTGTGTGTGTGTGTGTGTGTGTGTGTGTGTGTGTGTGTGTGTGTGTGGGGGGGGGGGGGGGGGGGGGGGGGGGGGTACCGTTCCTGGCAATTTGGTTTGTTTATGGAAATCAATGAGTCACCACTGGGTTTTTTGTTTTGCCTGTTTTATACATGACACCAGGAACGGGGAATGTAGCAACAAAACATTGGGTTTTAGTGTTTTCTCCGCTTGGAGGAAGCCGTCATCGTCTCTCACGCGTGCGTTGTGATTAAAGCGCATTCACAGCAGGCCCCTATGCAAATGGCCTAGCAGGTAACCGCTTCAGATGGACAACAAAGAGAATCCATTAGCCTAAATCATCATAACGGCATACGATAAGCATAGAGCCACCATGGAGTGTTATACAGTGCTAGGCATACACAGAGCAATGGGAAGATTCCCCTTCCAAATTAAAATGTCCATGCAAGCCATTATCCAGGCCAGGGGAAGGCGAGCATGCCACTCCTGTGCCTCAGCCTGAGGGGACAGACTTGGGTGTCATCACCAACTTAGTCCATCAAGATGAGCCTACTGGGAGGAGGCTCCACAGGGACTGTCTGCTGTTTTGACACATGTCTTGGCGAGTTAATTTATCAGGCAATTACAGTATACATGGAAATAGCCTTATTTAAATAACATTTACGGGTGTGGAATCATACACAGTCCAGTTGGAGTCTAGTGTATTGTGAAATTATTATGTTAATATTATTGCAATGGAGATCTGTTATTCAGGTCAAATTTGAACATGTTGATAATGAATAACTGCTGACTACACTAAGGAACCAGTCCTGTGATAAGTGAAACCATTTATACTGACTAACAATAACCAACTACCTACCAAATAACTGGGATAAATGGGATTCAAAATCCCATTCTCCATCACAAATTACATTCCAGCGTTTCTTAGCGGCACTAAGCGACTAGTTCATGTAATATCTGCCCCCAGAATGTATCGTGACTTGCGTGATAATTGACAACTTCATGTTGTTTGTGCACTTTTCAGTCTGTTTAGCGGGGGCCGTTATCGATGGGCCAGACAGCAGACGGGCGAGGCAGTCTTTTATGTTCCCTATAGAAAGAGTGACCCAGGAGCCAAGGCTTGCTGCAAGTGTGCCAAGTTGGCCCTGCTTCCAGCAACAGCCATGCCGTCGCCAGCTGCATCTACTGCGCACACACACACACACACACACACACACACACACACACACACACACACACACACACACACACAATATGCCCTTTGAAAAAGAGCTCAACACACACCAATGCATGTGATGCATCAATGTGTACATGCATCGCTGTGCAACATCAACGGCCATCCGTTCATTGCTAATGATAGTTCACATAAAGAGAGCAGTATTCAATTCAACAGGACTTTAAAGCTGCTAAATGCTTTCGCCGGCTTTCTAGCAAATGATGTGTCGTGAGTAATACATATAATAATAACACAAAGAATAATCTCGCTGACCAAGGCAGTGCCTTGGCGCACATGTTAAAAAAGAGCCATGTTAAACTATGCAGAGCCGGACATGTTAACATGCGAGTGCAACAGTGGATCTGGTAAGAGTCACTCATCTGTCCTCTGGCGGTACACTCAGTATGAGTCACAGCGAGTGTCTCCGCTGTGGAGACACTCAATTATGATTCCAATCTGCATAAAGAGGCAATAAAGAAATTGTCATGTGACCATCAGCTATTGTCATGTGACCATCTGCAGTGCACCTCGTTTCATTATTCCTGCTTCCTCTTCTTCTTCCTTCCAGTCCATCCTTTCATAGTGGAACACACACACACACACACACACACACACACACACAAAACGTGGCCAAGTAGCTGCACGTCTCAAACCTTAATGACAACTCTATGGATGCTGTAAATGCAATGTTCAGCAAATCATACATTTGCCTTCTGCTTCGGAAAATTATCTGGAAAGTTGGGGGGTGGGGGGGGGGGGGGTGGAGGGCGAGAGAGAGAAAGAGAGAGAAAGACAGAGAGGGAAAGAGAGGGAGAGAGAGAGAGACATTTGTTTTGCTTTAGGTTGCTGTATTTACACATATAACCAAAGGGATGGAGCTCCGTAATTATCACCTCCGCTCCCGTCTTAGGGATGTTCATGGACAAGGGCCTCATAACAGGTGACAGAACGTCTGCTAGAGACCCCCCCCCCCCCCCCCCCCCACACCCCCACCTCTGGTTCCCTGCCCCCACCGCAGATTGGTGACTATTATAAACCAAAAACGTATGCTCTCAATATATATGCAAATGCCGGCCGGTCCCAAGGTGAGGTTTGTAGAGCCCGTCTCTGTTTTGCTCATTTGCAAAAAAGAAGAAGGAAAAAATAGAAAGATGTTGCGAGTAACAAAGACCACAGGAAATTGAAAAATTGTTACTAAGTATTAGAAAAAGCAATCATTTTCTCCAGGCAGACTAATCCCATGAAAATTGATCTCACCTCAGTGCCTGACATGCGTCGGTAAGGAAAACACAAAAGAGCAAAAAAAGGCTGTCTCTGTGTCGCCTGACGGTAATGTGGTTTTGTTGCCGTTTTTTTCTTCTTGTAATGCATAAAAGCACATTTGATTTGGTGGCCCCTCTCATTTGTTTGTCCCCTTGGTTTCAAACAGGTGTGCTGGAACTACCAATGGAAATACACTAACAGAAATGTAATTGTTTTCTAGATTTGATTCCCCTCCTCTCCCCCCTCCCCACCCCGCCACCACACCTGAATAAGTGCTGCGCCACACCAATGCCTTTTATGCTCCATGTGGGAAAATCTTCTCATTTGTTGCCTAATATTCAACAGACTGATAGTATCTCACTAATACAGCCAGGCCTCCCTTTCACAGAGGTACAAATTGGAAAGGACAGTCTATTACCCCGAGTTCTGACCTTCACCATGAAACATCATGTTAAAGACCTGCGCTGCCTTTCTTTTACCAGGGGTGGGAGTGGGGCCTGCTGATTAATTAACCCAATTAATTTAAAATAAGATCTGAACAATTATTTAGAGATAAATTAGCGCTAGGTTTGATGATGACTTATAATTAAAGTTGGAGTACCTCTCACTAGAAAGCGATGTTGTACCATGAACACTTCATGAAAAGACGTTCTAACACAACAGTCTAAAGTGAGTGCGCTTGTAAGTTAAGAGGAGGATTCTTGAAGAATAAAAAAACGCTCAAGGTTTCATTATTTCTGAAAGCCGTGGCTTGGAAACATGACTTTCTTCAGAACATTTTCCCTTCTGTTGGCATGGCTGTGTGAAGGAAAAAGCGCATGTGTACCCTTTGCAAGATGACACATTTGCTCTTCCTGGCTGACAAGAGGCCCTCCTTACAGAGTGCTGGAGCGGCCCGCGCTCACTCCCATCTGCCTGGGGTTTCATATGCTTTATTGCTCTTACTTTCCACCACTGTTATTTATTGAACTGCCAGCCTGGCCTCTGCTCTTCTTCACAATCAACAAATCCCTCAGCGCCCCTACGCGCACAATGGAGAGGAAACCAGCGTGCCCCCGGAAGCAGCACAACAAACCCCTTCGCAAAGCCCACTTTAAAGTGGTCCCGAGCATCACTCGGAAACGTGAGCTGCTATTTACAGCGACGCATTCACACGCACACGCGGCGACTCCCCAACCAGGGCTCCGGAGAAAGGGGGGGGGGGGGCTATAGAGGAGCATAGCTTGCATTGGGGATGGTGTGAGGGAAGGAAGGACCCAGAGAGTGATGCTAGGCTGGGGGAGAGCTAGTGATTCTAAGTAGCCTGGAGACTAAATGATCCATCGCATGCATCATGCAAGACAGTAGAGAGAGAGTAGAGAAAAGCTTATGATTTGCAGATGAAAGGGAGAGTGAGAGATGGGCGGAGGGGGGGGAGAGAAAGAGAGATATAGGGAGAGAAAAAGAGGGAAAGAGAGATAGAGGGAAAGATGCTCATTCACTGGTGCACAGCTGTCTTATTTGCAAGGTGTTGAGAAACCACTTTTTTTTTCAAGAGGATGAAAAGATTTTTTTTTTCGGAGCCAAAAGGGTCCGCTATCATTTTTGGGCAGCTTGAGCACTAGAGATGTTATTAGCATAAATTATCTCCCCCACCCTACCCTACACCACCATAGAGATTGAAACATGTTAGCTCTTTTCTGCTTTTCACACTTAATTGCCCTATTTACTGAACAGTTGCCCATGGACAACAAATGCACACACTGAAATGCATACAGAACAACAGGCAGACACAAGCCAAATAGGGCATGAGTGATACACTGAACTATCCGCCAAGCAGCATTAGATACAGCAGTGCAGCTAAGGGCATCTAGCGTCTATGCTACAGGCTTAACACAAAGACTACACATTTTCCTCTTGATCTTCACTGTGCCATTTCGGGATGTCTTTGGTCAAACACAAACATGGTCTAATGAGGAAAACAGTTGCTTTAAAATGGATAAAATCAGAATACCATATTTCTATGATTAAATAAAAAAAGACTTGTTGCATACGACTGTAATAATAATTTGTCAATGTGTACAATAACAGCTTGGAAACATATCTAAGGAGGACATCATGAGCCACGCTGTTCAAGAAGAAACCCCTCATTGAAGTGACCTAGTAAGCAAGTGAGGTTGAATTATAGATGGCGACGCCTAATGGACATGAAGTCCCTCCACCTAGCCTAGAACCGCCACGCTCTGCTTCAGTGTGAGACGTTTAAAACGCAATTAGTTGAGGTTCAAATCGTCCAACTGTGTGTGTGTGTGTGTGTTTGTGTGTGTGTGTGTGTGTGTGTGTGTGTGTGTGTGTTTTCCTCCGTGATGCTATATTTTAACTGGCTAGGCCGAATGAATTAGCTGGAGAATTCAGACGAGTGATTAAACAGGCTTCACTGTCTGTAAATAGAGATAATAAGTGTTCGTGTAGACGGTGTAATTGCCAGCGGTGTCTCTGGTGGAAGTGGTCTGAAGGAGGGGACAAATCAAGTGGGTTGCCTTCATTTACTGGGCTGGCCATGCCATCACCCCTGAAGGACCATACAAGATGTTAATGAGGTCAAGATTGCATCTGAAACCCCTCCCCCCCCCTCCCCCCCAGATCTGGGTGGAGACCCGGCCCGGCCCCATGCTGCAACGTGGGAGGGCAGAGACCATTACTCTAGCCCAGGGGGGTGGAGGGTGGTCACTATGGTAACGTCCCAAGGCAGTGACCACATGTCAGAGAGAGAGAGAGAGAGAGAGAGAGAGAGAGAGAGACAGAGAGAGAGAGAGAGAGAGAGAGAGAGACAGAGAGAGAGAGAGAGAGAGAGAGAGAGAGAGAGAGAGAGAGAGAGAGAGAGAGAGAGAGAGAGAGAGATAGAAGCAGTAGACCGGCAACTCAAGGAAAAAGGGGGGAGGGGGATGGGGTGTATCTGGGGTCTACGCAGCCTACAGCTTCACACACGTAACCTGTGTACAGTTGTGTCATTTCGATCGGAGCGTGTGTGTAAATGTTTTAACCATGTCACCTGTAACATTCGGCAGTACACCTGTGGCTGCGCATGGGAAACTTGTTGATCTCGTGTTTGACATGAATGTCATTCATGATCAAATCTTACTGTGTGTGTGTGTGTCTAAATAAATTCGCCAATTACATGTGGAGGAGGGGGGGAGGGGGTTGGGATACAAGTGCTTCATGGGGGTAAGTCATCCTGTGGGGGCGTCTGGAAGAGAGATTCACAAAATAGAAGAATGAGGATTGTATTATCATATCTTAATAAAACTACAATTTATTTTACATTTATCTAACACCAACACTGTGCCCTGGATCAACAACACTACTATGTGGTGTTTGGCTTGTTAGGTGGGGAGGCTACTGATCTGCATCCCAATGTGAGCTCCGAAGAGTTTGAAATGCTGATGTTTGTGTGTGTTAGAGGAGCCATGCTCAGCTGCACACAGGCCAGAGTAAAGGAGGAGCACCGAGGCCACAGGTGAACCACAGTTCAGATGGAGTCAAACTGCTCTGAGACAGGGGCTCAAACACAATGGAAATCAATGTCTCTGAGATGGAACACCAACAGCATAATGACTACATTATTGTTGATAATGATCATTATTATCACCACCATCATCATCATCATCATCATCATCATAATTTTTTCATGATTAGAATGATTGTTTTTGTACTACATTTATAATTTATCCTACCAGTCCCTTACGAATTCCAAAAACGTTCTACTTTCAACGTGTTTCCATTTATTGTTTGGTAATTAGCACTCGACAGATTAGCATGGGATGAACATAGCGTACAAACGTTGTTCGGTACCACCTTCTCCCATCAGGATGAGTGAACCTAAGCTACATGATAATTAAAATGGGATGATCTGCTTCAGTTGACATAACCAGTGAAACACTTGACATTTAGACATGTTGCTCGGCGACATAGATAAAGGGTAATGATGTCATTTTGTTCTGGAGAACAGAGGAACACGTGTAGGAATGTGTTGCTGTGAGGAATCTGCTCTCCTGCCTTAAGCAGCACATCACTGCCCTCATCGAAGTAGCACTGGTTTAAAACAGCAACAGCATGTGTCAACAAATAAACAAATTAAACAAATCAAATCAAATTTGTGTTACAGAAAAAAAAAGAATAACACTGAAATAAAAAGGGATTTGAAAGAGAATCCAGATCAATGCAGTAACACCCAGCTAATGCATTATCTCTGGCTGTTATTCTACATTTCACTCTAATCAAAAAGGATGTAATTAATTAATCAGATAATTCATTGCAATGCATGGCCGGATACACATCTGTGCAGCGGCAACAGAGAGGAAGTAACTAGCTTAGCGGTTGCGCTGCTATTTCAACTGTGCTGGAATCTATAAGCCAGGGGAAAAAAAGGAAAAAAATAATAAAAAGGATCCAACACTCTCGGCTTTCCAGGAGAATTGCGTAAAATCTGCTGTTTTTCACGAGTCTTGTCCGGGTGTTGGGATGGGATGAAGTGCCTTGAAAAGGTGAGAGACGGGTGTTCAAGGTAATGGAGAGGACAGGGGGGAGGCACAATGCAAACATAAACTGTGCCTCTTCATGTGAAAACAATGGGGGACGGGACACGGAGTGTGCTCTCATCCACGGTGCTATTGTCTGCCCTCTACTTTTACTCCTCCTCCGAGCGTGGAGCATAAGCAAGGGGAGGAAAGGGGAGGAGAAGTGGAGCGAATAAGAGAGAGACAGAGATCGAAAGGAGGGGAGAGGAGGGGAGGGGGGAAAAGGGGGGCATGGGGGGGCAGGAGTGGGGGCACTGGGGGTCTGGGCTGTGTTCTTTCTCCTCTGTCTGTGTGCGAATGCACAGACGGTTCAGTAGTAATTTGATGTGTGTCCCCGGGGACATTTGATGGATTAAAGCTAAGCAGCTCCATTTCGTAGCACCACCTGATCTTCCACTGCCTGTGCCCCATATAAAGGCTGGCGTGATTGCTGATCTCAGCTAGTCTGACAGTCACTCTCTCTCCCTCTCTCTCACCCTCCCTCTCTCTTTCTCTGTGTCTCTGTGTCTCTTCTCTTTCTCGCTGGTCCCTTAAGCCTGCTGCATCACAGGAGCTATCCAGTGCTGAACAGGATCTTTTTTTATTCTTTTTTTTTTTTTGGAAGCTGGGGGGAGGCATCGAGAGGCACGCTGCGTTGCCTACCAGCCCGCGTTCTCTCTGGTTTCCATTTTCTTTCCCATCCTATGTTTTGGGCTGTTGTCTTTTCCATTAGACACAAGGATTTACTGTCAATCCACGCTCCCGCTTGTGTGTGTGTGCGTGTGTGTGTCTGTGTGTGTGTGTGTGTGAGCGCTTTGTCTTTGCTTATTATTTTTTTGTTGCTTTTTTTTTCTTCTTCTTCCGTTCATTGCTCATGCTTTCTCTCAGAGCCGTGTTTTGATCCGCTGCAACATGCCCCGCTCATTTTTGGTGAAGAAAATCAAGCTTGATGATTTCTCCTCGAACCACCACCACCACCACCACCACCACCACCACCACCTGGACGACTCGTTCACTTTCACACGCTCCATCACAGACTCTGTAACCAGCCTGGGGGTCCGTCTCAGCGAGAATGGTGAGTAGTAGTTAGCATGGCTCTAGTCTAGCTGGACTGCCCTCGTCCGGGTCTTTGTTGTCTCCTGTCCTGTCAGCGCCCACCATATTTATGTACATGCTTTATAGCAGTTTGAAACTCACTTCATCATCATCCTCATTCCCCTGCAGTTAAGCTAACGTTCCTCTTCTGGTCAATTCCTGTGTGCTGCTGAGTATGGGAATCATATATTGCCCATCTTGGGCAATATCTGGTGGTGGTGGTGGTGGTGGTGGGGGGGGGGGGGGGGGGGGGAGCGCTGGGGTGGGGTGGGGGCATCTCTATCCTAAATAATAATCCCCTTTAGAACAACCCCACCCCCATAACCATGCTCCCAGACATTTGTTGTTTCTGACTCCGCTGAAGGGCAGACACAATCCAGGTCACAGCAACGGATTATCTTATGTAAATAGGGAACAAAAAGTGTTTCTAATCAGGAGCATCAGTTATGTATATGTACATTTATATGTATACATATATATACACACACACACACACACATATATATATATATATATATATATATATATATATATATTCACACACACACACACACACACACACACACGTGTGCGTGTGTGTGACTGCACCAAACACTGTGCTGACTGCACACAATCGGTCGGCTCTCTCTCTCCCCCTCTCTCTCTCCCTCTCCGTTTCTGCTGTTCATGTGAGAACTAAAAGATTCATGAACACGAGAGAGATGACTATGGGATGATGTGTTTGTCCTTAGCTGTTATTGTCCTTGAGTTCCCATCACGGTCCAACCCCCCCCCCCTCGCCCCCCACCCCATCCAACTGGAGCATGCACTATCCTCCTCCCCCCCCCCCCTACATCTTTCTCCTCCTTCCGGGCATTAGGGAACTAGCAGGGGGGGGGGGGGGGTTAGAGTTTCATGGCTGGCACCAGAGACATCAACACGCTGTACTGTAGCACCGTGAGGAAGGTCGGGGGGAAAGGAGGAAGGAGGGAAAGGAGGAAGGGGGGAAAGGAGAAAAAAAGAAAAAGGAGACAGGATTTTTTTTTGTGTGCTTGGAGCAGCGTTGACGATGATCATGTGACATGGGGGCTGGGGGGGGGGGCTGGCGGGGGGCTGGCGGGGGGCTGGGGGCGTACAGTAAACATGCAGGAAAGGGCACATAGCCATACAGTGGTCATCCTACTGCCAGGGTACACTAAGCCGCAGTCAGTGCGCTGTGTGCGCGCGTCCTGTCACCGTTTTCCGCCGGCAGGTTTAAGCTTAGGCTGCTTCCATTTTGTGGCCGTATTTCTGGGATGCCAGATGTCTCTGTGTTCCTTTGTTGTGGTTTGTTGTGTTCTGCTCACGATAACATGAGCTGCACGGTGCGAGCTGATATATGCCCACCTGTTATTCCTCAACACATTTCCTCGTTTTCACATTAGAGGGCAACATGTGCTGCAGCATCTACTGTTCTTTGGTTTTTGTTTGCAGAAATACCCTTTTCAATTCTGCCATTTACGTTGTAATTTACATTCTTAAAATATATGCGGAAAAATCTTCTCTACAGGGATATTTTCCACAACTTGAACTAAAATATTTCACTGTATAATAATAGTTGTTTCTAACATGAATGGTAGGGTTTAAAAAAAATTCTACATTACATTATTACAGAAAAGCAAAATGAGAAAAAAATGAACCATGCCTCATTGCCTTGAAAAAATACATCTATTTCAATCTTGGTTGACTTGAATCAGACAAAGGATTTTTTTTGTCCAAAGGAAAAAGGGAATAAAGAAAGAAAGAGAAAGAGAGAAAGGAAAATACATGGCTGAAATACCAGGCATCAGCACTTCTGCGGTGCCAAGAGATTTTCTTTCCTCCCATTGTGGAGACGTTTGACTTGAGTGTCTGTGGAACAACAAAGAGGACTAGCTAAGAGGCTCCATTAATTACATGCTTGCTTTGCATTAGAGAAATGAGCCTGAGAACTGCAGGCTGATACAGCCATGCTAGTGTTAAATGATGGACTCCTTGTCTGACCTTGGGTGATTTTAATAGATTACATCATGAACATAGTAGTTTCCTAAATACAAGAAATAAAAACAAGACATGTTTTAACGTTAAAGAGACATTCCTTAGTAGGGTTTAAATGACCTACATTTTCAAATGTAAATGTATTTAGAAATACATAATTGTAAAAATCAAATATGAATCAAACTCGGTTAGCTGCTTGGCTATTCATTTTCCCAATGAACAGAAAAGCTGCATGTAACTAAAGCTAAAGCTAAATGTTACAAGGATTATTTTTATTGATGCGCTGCTTTGGCTCAAAACAACAATCTGTGTCATCTTCTAAAATTGACCAGCGCCTGTGTGTGTGTGTGCAGCAGCCTTCCCCAGCTCCTCAGTATCACGGTCATGTATTTTACAAGGTGGCTGTGTGTGCACCTGAACCCCTGGGAATGGAAATAGCATGGATTGGGAGAGCACTTCAATTGATTTTCTAATGACCTGTTTCTTGGAGGCTCTTTGGCGCACACACACACACACTTGCCTTTTATAGGCAGGTGACCCTCTTCAAAACACACCAAACAACAGAAGGGTTTAGCTCTTGTGCGCTGCAATGAATCACATATCAGCTCAGCTCCTCTGTCCTCAAGAACACTGCTTAATAAATGTGTGTGTTGCGCGCGGCTAATCGGCTCCTTACTCTATTTCTATCTTCGTCTCCTTCTATTTTGTTGCACATGGCTGTTCCAACAGCTGTACAATTTTACAGATGATGGACTATTGATCAGCACAAAACTTTGAATTTCATTATAAATAGGTCAATACTTAATTTCCACTGCTTACTGCACAGGGAGTGCTTAGGAATGGCACATTGCTTCAGTTAGCCACTATTTCACCCACACCGTGATTTGTTGCACCACGCTTTAGGATTCCCCCCCCTCTCCACTTATTTTCAAGACTATGCAATAGTAAACTACAATTATAGTGGTAGCAGACATACAGAATGAATGCAGGTCCCAACATTCACTTTGGTCCAGTTCCATGGAACTGCCAGTAAGCCTTTTAGCTTCCCTGGCACACGGCTGATTAAGGATTCAGCGGAAGGCAGGAATAATGCCAAACAGAATCCATCTTTCTGTCATCAGGCGCTGCACAGTTGGAGACATTTAGATCAACGTAGAGTCCGCTGCATCATTCCCATTCCTTTACCTTGGAGAAGAAGAGAAAAATCACCATACAGACCGTTAACTACTTTAATAACACATGGATCTGCTCCATAAGCCATCGTCATTGCTGCAATTTATTTGCTTGCAACTCGGACATAAATCTGAAAAGAAGCGCCGGGGGGGGCTAGTGAGTCACAGGTGCAACCTGTTCAGCAGCAGGCAGGTTTTTATAATAAAATAAACACGCTCTTTTCATTTATAAAAACGTTAAGCACCATCATTTATTGAAGGTTACGTGTGTTCTTGTAGACGCAAGAGTCAGCAAAAAAAGAAAAAAGCTTTTGGAGTTAATCAAGTGATTTGGAAGGCGGCGCTGCTGCGTTCCTCCTAGCACGGAGCGAGGCGTCTACTCCGCTCACAGTCACAGGGAGACGGGCCCACAAAGCAGGGAGACGGGCCCACAAAGCAGGGAGACGGGCCCACAAAGCAGGGAGACGGGCCCACAAAGCAGGGAGACGGGCCCACAAAGCAGGGAGACGGGCCCACAAAGCAGGGAGACGGGCCCACAGTCACAGGGAGACGGGCCCACAGTCACAGAGGACTGGCCCCCAGTCACAGGGAGACGGGCCCACAGTCACAGGGAGACGGGCCCACAGTCACAGAGGACTGGCCCACAGTCACAGAGGACTGGCCCACAGTCACAGAGGACTGGCCCCCATTCACAGGGAGACGGGCCCACAGTCACAGAGGACTGGCCCCCAGTCACAGGGAGACGGGCCCACAGTCACAGGGAGACGGGCCCACAGTCACAGAGGACTGGCCCCCAGTCACAGGGAGACGGGCCCACAGTCACAGAGACGGGCCCACAGTCACAGAGGACTGGCCCCCAGTCACAGGGAGACTGGCCCCCAGTCACAGAGGACGGGCCCACAGTCACAGAGGACTGGCACAATAGAATCGAATCTCGCAGAATAGAGGTCTAATCAATGAGACTGCTTTGCGTGAGAGGGCCTTTAAATGTGGGTCTTCTTCTGTGCAGGGTAATTCTTTGATGAGCTATTATTTCTGGCTCAATGCCAATGCTGACTGAGCACAACCTTCGTGAACGCAGCCGAGTGCATTATGTTTCTCTGAATCCCAGCACTATTGTGGGCCCAACCTGTGTGATCTGGGGGGGGGGGGCGGGGCGGGGGGGGGGGGGGGGG
Source organism: Lota lota (assembly GCA_026745465.1). Lineage (NCBI taxonomy): Eukaryota > Metazoa > Chordata > Actinopteri > Gadiformes > Lotidae > Lota > Lota lota. Next base: position 304,974 of record JACYXH010000319.1, on the reverse strand, counting down.
GATACAACACAGTTGGTCATCATTTCACAATGGGCAAATCATCCAATCACGTATTCACAGCCATGTCAACGTGCGCGCATCCATCAAAACCCCTGTGCAGATGTAAAAGTGGGTGTGTCTTCCGCAGGCTACATCCAGGATTACATCACGCCATCTGTGTACCAGGGGGAGAAGAAGATGGAGCACAAGCTGGCCTCCCCTGTGTCGGACCCCCTGTACGCCCAGGTGAACAGCGGCGGCGAGGAGTACTGCGAACCCGACCTGGAGCACCCCGACAGCCCGCAGTCCGGCCTGACGGCCAGCGGCTTCTACAGCGGCGAGTCCGACGCTCTGGCCGAGGGCTACACCATGGATGCCTTCTTCATCTCCGACGGGCGCTCGCGGCGGAAGAGAGACAGCGAGTCTCGCGGCGGGGGGGGCGGGGGGGGCGGGTCGGGCTCGCGGAGCAGCGCGTCCAGCACGCCGGCACCGGAGGAGAGGGGGTCCTGCGGCACGGCGCGCCACAGCTGCAACGAGTGTGGCAAGACGTACGCCACCTCGTCCAACCTCAGCAGACACAAGCAGACACACCGCAGCCTGGACAGCAAGATGGCCCGCAAGTGTCCCACCTGCGACAAGGTGTACGTGTCCATGCCCGCGCTGGCCATGCACATCCTCACCCACGACCTCAAGCACAAGTGTGACGTGTGCAGCAAGGCCTTCAGCCGGCCCTGGCTGCTGCAGGGCCACATGCGCTCGCACACGGGGGAGAAGCCCTTCGCCTGCGCCCACTGTGGCAAGGCCTTCGCCGACCGCTCCAACCTGCGTGCCCACATGCAAACACACTCTGCCTTCAAGCACTACAGATGCAAGCGCTGCAATAAGACCTTTGCCCTCAAGTCCTACCTGAACAAGCACTACGAGTCGGCTTGCTTCAAGGGCTCCGCGGACGAAGACGGAGAAGACGAAGAGTCCGGATCAGAGATCTGACCGCGAGAAGGAAAGAAAAGCGACGTAAGTGAGGAAGGAAAATAAATAAAAACCCAGTTGACGGTTTTCAACCAACAACCCTTTCCACTCTACCCTCCATGCCTTTTTTCTTCCCTTTTTTTAGAAAGCAATATTTTCACTGAGATTACGTGAAGAAACTGCTGACTATGGCAAAAGACAATTAAAAAAAAGATGCTGGATTTCCCCCCTGCACAGTAGCTAATAGTCCACAGAAACATACAATCAAACAACTTACCCCCAAATAAAAAAAACTGTAGAAGTTAGTTTTACACAAATGACTAACATGTACACAAGAACACACCACACACAAACACATACATACAGACACATGCACGTGAGCACACATACGCACGCACATCAACTTATACAACACACATACACAATTATATATGAGGCCTGGCATGTGAATTTTTATCAATGACTATAATGATATTGATATCAATAGTAATAATATTTAGATTCCTGATATTTTATAGCAAATAGTACACAAAAATGAACAAAAAAATACATAAAAAGGACTGTAAGTGTTCTTTTGTTTTCTAGAGACAAAATGACCTCTTGTATTTTTATGCTGCTTTTTATTTGCTAAGAATTGAATTCTTTTGCAACTGCCAACATGAACTTTTTATGAAAATGTGAACTATGACAGTATTTGCAAAAAAGGGAGATCATTTTAAAAGGTAAAAAAAAAAGACAAACTCCTTTTTGCCACAGCAATGTTTCAATTTAACGGATGTTATTTTTCTATTTGATTTTTTAAAACTTATTTTTTTGTGCTAATTATCCCAAGTATCTTTGTAACTGTGGGTATTCAAAACAATGTTAAGCCAAACTCATAGTAGACAACATAAGCTTAGAAAAACAAAACCACCATGGGCCATAGGTCATTTAAACAGTCAACTGTAACGAGCAGTTGTTGAAGGCGTCGACCTGTTGAACAGGTCACCGCTATACTGCACACACCGTTCAGATTCAGGTGTTCACTCTCGTGACATTAAAATAACGGTCACACACACGGGAGCCAAACCAAAATAAGTATTGTTGCAAGTGCCATGATCAGTGATCCGTCTATAGCAATGACCCCTCCCCCCACCCCTTACTGTTCTTCCTGTACACTTCCGCCGTGGTGGCTTGCATGAGCTCTGCTGCCTTTCACGGTGCGTCGTCATCACCAAACATCCAGTCTTAACAAGCAATGCCCCCCCCCCTCTCCTCCTCCTCCCCACTTTTTACCTCATCGATCAACGGACATGGACTCAAAACGCACCCTCAGTTACAAAGCGGCCATTTTTTCTTCCCTCTCTTTGTACGCCACCCCCCCCCCCCCCACCCCACCCCCCCCCACCCCGGCCCATGGTTGAGACCCACACCATCAATGAATCATGTAAATACTAAACAGTATTTATTTATCTAGCTATTTATTTATTTATACACTTATTTATTTCCTTACGTATGTATTTAACGAAGGATTGTTAATTGATTGATCATCTATTTATTGTTTTATTTGTCCATTTGTTTATTTATTGTTTGTTACTTTATTTTTTGTATTTTGTATTTATTTATGAACATCCATTGACCTTGTAAGATGCTGCTGATCTTCAAAGAAAATGTTTATATGCATGAAACTGTAGAGAGTCCAGGAGGGCTTAGTTTTGTTTTTTGTTTTAAAGAGGAACAATGTATCGTATCAGTAGTAGAGTACTTCCAACAACTGCAAGCAAAATTATTTTTGTTTCGCGCAATAACTTTACAGGGATAACAATCAACGCTGTCCTCTTCTCAGTCAACTTAGGGCAATAAAATGACACAATGAAAATGAAATGATAAGGCATCTGACAACTTCTTGGCCTCGGCCATCAAAATCGGGCAATAATCCCATTCAGTAGTTGATGTGTTTTGTAGCTGATCTTATAAATGGCCATTTTGTCTATTTGTAACTCTGCAAATTGTTAAACCCATAGAAAGGCATAATGTGGATGTGCATTGTGTTTTCAAGGGACACATGATAAGCAATAATGTTAATAACAATATTATTGTTATTAATAATAATAATAATGATAATAATAGTAATAATAATAATAATGCAGTAATCCTGAGCACCACATTATTCTTTACAGTGTCACATTAAACTTGATGCAATAAGTTTGGACTTTTCTTTTTAAAAATCTTCTGCTTTTCTTTCATTCTATGTTTTTCTTTCGTTTGTTTTTAGAAAATTAAAAACAAAGAAATGTGTATTTTCCCATAACTACTGAGAAGGCATCATTTAATGACTCGCTGGAAGAAAACAAAAGTACAACGGGATGACTAAATAATTTGTATAAATTCATTTGGGGAACCGGGGTGGAGAGCACTTGAATCAAACTACATTTAAAGTCGCTAATCCTTGTGAATGTCTGCTAGTTTATTATACAACTCATAGTGCAACTAACGATGTGAAGAAAATCATTCAACTTAAAACAACGATAAAACAGGAAACATCTTCTTCCAACTCAAGACGGTATTAATAACAGAAAGAATAACCAGCAATAACAATAATGTCATACTAACAATACTACGTCTACTACTACTAATAATAGGTTTGTGTAGAGAGAAAACGAAGCAGGATAGTTGTTGATAAAAGCCAAAGCGCGATGTAATCCACTTCCGAGCTCGCCGAGCGCACTCAGCGCGTCCACGCTGGCTGCTGGTTGGACGCTCGGAGCACGCAATGTTCTGAAGTGGGCTTGGCGGAGGGTGGCGGCGAGTGGGAGGATAACAGGTGTTTGGAGACAGGCTGCGGATAGGGTGGGTAATTGAGTCGGTGAGCGACCTCCAAGGGGAAGGTCAAGCACCAGCAGGCAAATGCACTGTCAGCGATTTGCATATTCTAAATGGGCGACACAATCACAGTAATGGTGAGGTTGTCGTTAAAAAAAGGGGGGAAAAAGAAAAAGAAAAAAAGACAACAGTGCTGAGCGGCGATGAGGAAAATATGGGATTTCTGTCTGGGTTTTAATTTATTCATATTTTAGGTATCCCTTTAAAATGTCCTCATCCACAATCCGCTGGTCATGTGAGCACTACGGCTGAATGGCTGTGAAAGCTTGTCCAGGCCACCTGTCTCTTCGTTACATTTCATTAAGGCGGTTAGTCATGTCGCTTCATTATATTTGCATTACAACACTTCCCCTTCTTTTCAAAAGAATCCCTTTTTTATTTATATATATTTCAAAAGACACACGAATTGTGAGATACGATATAAAAAGAAAAGAAAAAAAAGAAAGAATCCAAGTCATTTAGAAACTGAGCTTGTATCAGAACCAAGTAGCATTAGCGTATCATTAGTGTTATCATAGATTATCCAAACAATGGATGCTAATGTAATCAGGGAGGCACAAGACGATTCTACTGATTTAAAAAAACCGATTTTGAACCTAGATGTAGGGAAACATTGTTCCTCTTTGATAAATGTGTAAATATGTTTGTAAATATACCACAGCAATAATATGACAATGCATGTAGACATTTAATTGCTAAACATTTTTTTTTTTACACATGTTGTCTTTTTAATAAAAGACAAATACAGGTAATAATTGCAGACTGGGTGGCAATGTGAATCAGGGAGTGTATCGATTAAAAGCTATCTGTCATAAGTCGTAAAAATTACATACTCTGTGTACTGGGTTTTCATCATGTTCTCTAGAATATCATTTTTATTTTCTTTCTGTTTATGTGCTCGGCTTGGCTGTGCAATGAAAAGTGCCAAAAAGTATGATTTCCATGACAAAAGCCTTCAACATATGGTCGCCTGCTTGAAACCTTCCATATGGTCTCCATAAGAAAAAAAACTGATTTAGATTTTCCACTTTCTATCTCATTATCGCGCTTCTTATAATCTCTCCACTTATTTGTTGCAGCTGATTAAGAGGACACCGAAGCCATGATGGATGGGTGTGGGGTGGGGGGGGGGGGGGGGGGGGGGATTGTTTGGTTCCTAGTGTT